>JADRCC010578422.1:0-23730 GCA_019843855.1 Hylomyscus alleni
AAAAAAAAAAAAAAAAAAAAAAAAAAAAACCAACAGGATTAAAGTTGTCTCTAGGAGGATGTCCCAAGCACTCAATTCAGTTGCAAATAAGCAATTATCAGACCCAAGCTCTGGCCTTCAGGTGTGGGGGAGATAGCTTTGACAATCAACAGAAAAATTCTTACTTCTCAGGAAAAGTGGAGTCTATGTTCCAAGTTAACTCTGCTGGCTAATAAAGACTTTTAGCCATCACCATAACTGGAATCATACTAACTAGAAGACTCAGAATCTGTGTCCACTTGATGAACCAATCTTTCAGGTAGCCATCAGGCTCTGTTTTCTTTTTGTGAAAAAACACAAACAGAACCTCTCCCCCATATTAAAACGGGATCTGGACCATTCCATGTAATTAGTTAGGGGGAGTCTCACCATTTAACATGGCATATGAACTGGAAGTGACTGGATGCCAGTGGCAATCCACTGCAGATTGATGTTTAGCATCAGTTTGCAAAAAAATTTAAAACAAATAAAGACAAAAGCAAGATGTGCTTTTGGTGACCTGGGGGGTATAATTACCCCTTTTTTGTTTTTAAAAACCAATTTTTCAGAGTTCGATGTGCATGTTCAACAATTTCTTGTCCCAATGGGTTATAAGGAATTCCAGTTTTATGTTCAATACCAAATTCCTTACTAAATGATATAAAATTTTTGCCAGTATAGGCTGTCCCATTATCTGCCTTAATGACTAGGTAATCCCATAGCATTAAAGGCTTATAAACAATGATCAACTACATTTCTAGAGACTTTTCTCATATGTAGAGAAGCAAAAAGGAATCCTGAACAAGTGTCAATACAAACATGTATATATTTCAATTTTCCAAATTCTGCATAATGGGTTGCATCTATTTGCTAAATATGATTGGGCGTAAGGCCTCATGGATTAACCTCTAAATGCAGAACTGGAGATAATGTAAGGCAGTTAAGGCATTGTTTTATAATCACTCTTGCCTGATCTTTAGTGACCTTATGTTGGAGTCTTAAGGTATGGCTAGAAAGATGAAATTTATCATGATCACATCTAACCAATGAAACAGGATCAGAAAGTAAGGCCTCTCCTATTAGAGCTCTGTCAATGTAATCACTGACTGCAGCTAAAAGCCCAGAAAGCCCAGAATGAGCTTGTATATGACCACTATAAAAGTGTTTTTTTGAGCAAGAATGATGTTTTGCAATTGTGAAAAGAGAGATCCAGTTGGTATATTAAAATTAAATGTACCACAAGTTTTCAATAGAAGAACAGACTGGGCTACATATAGACTATCAGTAAAAAGATTAAAAGTATCCTCCACAGATGGAAAAACATTTAGTAACGCTGTCAGTTCTGTTAACTAAGCTGAGAGCCTAGGAGTCTTTATGACTATGTGTTGATTATTCATAAGATATCCAACTCATCCTTTAGAGGAGCATCAGTAAAAATCAAAGGAGCACTATACAGAGACTATAAAGATATCATATTAGGAAATATCACCTTATGTACACTTAAAATTTTTATCAACCTATTTTCAGGATAATGCTTATCTATAGTTCCTTTAAATCCTATTTGAGCAAGCAACCAATCCATACTATGCTGTTTCAGCCAAGTATCTTGATCTACATTAAAAGGCTGAATAATGATGACTGGTTCTTTGCCAAAATAAGTCAGTGCCTGCTTCCTTCCAAGTATAATCATCTGGGCTCATAATATGGCAGGATATTATGTTTACAAGATATCTTTGAATGTATCCATATAATCCTGTAGGCATAAGGCATATGAGTCATATTAAAAATCAACAGATGTAAAGGCAAAGAGTAATATATATAAGTAACAAGTTGTTTTTCAATAACTCTTCCTACATATTGTAAGGCAACAACCCTCTGAAGTTAAAGATCTAGGGAAGGTAGGATCAGGACTCCCTTTAATATCAAATAAAGGTTTCAATTCTCCTGAAGTAAGCTTTAAATAGGGGTGAAGCCAATTGAAATCACCTAACAATTTTTGAAAATCATTTAAAGTTTTTAAACTGTCCCTGTGAATACTTATCTTCTGGGGAAAAACGTCTTGATCTGTAAGTCTAAAGCCCAAATAATTACAAGAATCCTGAGTTTATACCTTTTCTGGAGCTATTTGCAGTCCTTTATCAGCTAAGGCCTGTTGTAAATCTCTATAACATAAAAGCTAGTCCTGAGGATCCTTTCTTGCTATTAAGATATCATCTGTGTAATGAATGATGTACATCATTGGCCATTGCTGTCTTACAGGCTGAATGGCTTGTGCCACAAACTTTTGACGTAAGGTAAGACTATTAGCCATGTCTCGAGGAAGAACTGTCCATTGATATTTTTTCATAGGTTCCTTAAAATTAATAGAAGGAACACTGAAAGTAAATCTTTCTCAACCCTCAGGGTGCAAAGGAATAGTAAAGAAACATTCTTTCAAATCTACCACTATTTTATAATATCCTTTAGGAATAGCTAGTGGAGATGGAAGCTCAGATTGTAGAGCTCCCATAGGTACTACAGTTTCATTAACCTTTCTCAGATTTTGTAACAATCTCCATTTACCAGATTTTTTCTTGATAACAAATATTGGTGTATTCCAAGGAGACTGAGAGTCTCTTAGATGCCCTGCCTCTAATTGTTCCTGCACTAGCAAAGAGGTGGCTTCTAACTTTTCTTTAAACAAAGACCACTGATCAACCCACACTGGAATATTATTAAGCAATTGAATTTTATCAATATGGAACGTAGTCAAAATAGTAGCCATTACAGAAAATACCCCAAGCCTCTAGTGTTAGAGTGAGGCTTAGGACCTTGAAATGTCTTAGTGCCTTGTCCTTCCTTTCCTAGCCCCTGACCAGGCAAATATTCTTGTCCTAGCATCTGCTTAGTCACTGCCTCATTAGGACTACACGTTATAAAAACCCACCTGTGACAAAAGATATCTTCTTCAGAGGATAATAGACAAATTTGACAGAACATAAGGTTGAATTTGTCCTGAATTGCCCTCCTCATCTCTCCAGGTTAGAAGTTTAGATTTTGTTTTGGGTTATTGGCATAACCAATCCCTTGGGGGTGAGTAAGCATATCAGACAAAGGCCAAGTTGAAGGTCAATCTTGTCCTCTAGAAATCATTATATCAGCCCCAGTATCTATTAATCCTTCAAAGCTTTTTCCCTCAATTATTAATTTAAGGTTAGATCTCTTACTAGTAATATATTGAACCCAGTACAAAACAGAGGAACCAAAACTACTCTTTCCTCTCTCATTCTTAAAAAGTTTGGAAGGTAGCAGATGCAAGGGAACTAAAATAAGTTGAGCAATACTTTGGTTAGCAGGTACAGTTATAATACCATGAGGGGAAACAGCCATAATTTTAATTTCTCCCACTTATTCATTATCTATAACACCTAGATAAATCTCCAGTCCTTTTGCAATAGAACAGCTTTGTCCTAGAAGAAATTGCTAAGTTGCTGCAGGTAATCCAAAAACTCCTGGAGGCGGAGTTTGAACTCTCATTTCTGGGGTTAATACCATGTGGATGGTAGAACAGAGGCCCAATCCTGTAGTTCCTAGAGTTACCCTGATAAATTCAAAAATGGATTTCCATGGCTGGGCAGCAGCTTCATGGCCCCATAAGCTGCTTGCTTTTGGAGTCTTGGGACCTGAGGCTGGCCCCTCTGCTCAATTCCTGACACAGGAAGGCCCTGAATATCTGTCTTAGATTTATATTCCCTGGCATAGTGATTACCCTTCCTGCATCTAGGACAAACTCCTGGGGCATAGCCTGATTACCTACTCTCAGAGCTTCTATAACTAGGAAAATAATTTTTAAAATGACCCAAACCTCCACATGTAAAACAAACTTCAAGTAGTCACAAATAATATAAAATACCTTGGTTTGACTCTAACTAAGCAAGTGAAAGTGTATGGCAAGAACTTCAAATCTCTGAATAAAGAAATTGAAGATCTCAGAAGATGGAAAGATCTCTATGCCCATGGATTGGCAGGATTAATATAGTAAAAATGGCTATCTTGTCAAAGCAATCTACAAATTCAATGCAATCCACATCAAAACCCCAATTCAATTCTTCACAGAGTTAGAAATAGCAATTTACAAATTCATCTGGAATAACAAAAAACTTAGGTTAGCAAAATCTATTCTCAACAATAAAAGAACCTCTGGTAGAATCACCATCCTGGACCTTAAGCTATACTATAGACTAATTGTGATAAAAACTGCCTAATATTGGTACAGTGACAGACAGGTGGATCAATGGAATAGAATTGAAGACCCAGAAATGAACCCACACACCTATGGTCACTTGATCTTTGACAAAGGTGTTAAAACCATCCAGTGGAAAAAAGACAGCATTTTCAACAAATGGTGTTGGTTCAACTGGTCTTAGCATGTAGAAGAATGCAAATTGATCCATTCTTATTTCCTTGTACAAAGCTCAAGTCCAAGTTGATTAAGGACCTCCACATAAAGCCAGATACACTGACACTAATAGAAAAGAAAGTGGGGAAGAACCTTGAGCACATGAGCACAGGGGAAATTTCCTGAACAGAACACAAATAGCTTATGCTTTAAGGTCAAAAATTGACAAATGGGACCTCATAAAATTGCAAAGCTTCTGTAAGGCAAAGAAAAGACACTGTCAATAGGACAAAATGGCAACCAACAGATTGAGAAAAGATCTTATCAATCCTATATCCAATAGAGAGCTAATATCCAATATATACAAAGAACTCAGGAAATTAGATTCCAAAGAACCAAATAAGCCTATTAAAAATGGGGTACAGAGCTAAACAAAGAATTCTACTGAATGGCTGAGAAGCACCTAAAGAAAGGTTCAGCATCCTTAATCATCAAGCAAATGCAAATCAAAACAATCCTGAGATTCCACCTCATACCAGTTAGAATGGCCAATATAAAAAACTCAGGTGACAGTAGATGCTGGGAAGGTTGTGGAGAAAGAGGAACACTTCTTCATTGCTGGTGAGACTTCAAGCTGGTACAACCACTCTGAAAATCAGTTTGGCAGTTCCTCAGGAAATTAGACATAGTACTACCTGAGGACCCAGCTATACCACTCCTGAGCATATTCCCAGAAGATGCTCCAACATGTAATAAGGACACATGCTCCACTATGGTCATAGCAGCCTTATTTATAATAGCCAGAAGCTGGAAAGAACCCAGATGTCCCTCAACAGAGGAATGGATACAGAAATTGTGGTACATCTACACAATGGAGTACTACTCAGCTATTAAAAACAATGAATTTATGAAATTCTTAGGGAGATGGATGGATCTGGAGAATATCATCCTGAGTGAGGTAACCTAATCACAAAAGAACATACATGGTATGTCATCTCTGATAAGTGAATATTAGCTCAGAAGCTCTGAAATCCCCAGATACAATCCATAAACCACAAGAAACTCAAGAAGAAGGAAGACCAAAGTGTGGACTCCACCCTAGGTGGGCTAGCCAGCTATGACAAAAACCAGGAGTGATGCAGCCCACTCAAGGCTGCGGGGAGGGCACAAAGAACAGCTTATAAAGAAGCCTAGCAAAGTCTGCTAGACTCTAGTTGTTGTATCAAGGTATGTCTAGAAGCTTCATGGCAGAGCCCTTGCCTCAAAAAAGGAAAAAGATAATTAAGGATAAAAAGAAATGCATACGTAAACATTTACCCTCAAATAAAATATGCCTCAGTATTTATTAATTCATAAATTTATTTTTCATTCAATGAAGAATTATTAAGAACTGACTATCATGGTACTTAAGCCTATAGCTCTAAACTTCCTGAAACCATATGTCAAGACATGCACTTTAAACATGTGGGCACAAATGTACAAACTCCAAAAAGGAAAAATCAGAATGGTAAGTATTTGACATGATCAGTCAGTACGAATATTGCATATTTTTATTATAATTGCAAGGTACAAATTATTAATCCTCATACATATAAAATTTTCTATGGACTTCACTGAACCAGTGAAATGAGTACTTTTAAACTTATTTGAATTTTTTGCTGAGAGTAATAGTTTCATAATTTTATGATGCATTCTGTGATTTTTCTATACATGTAAATATTATTGAAGGAGTATTCAAATTCCTGACAGAAATGAGTCCCAACCAAAAATCCTATGCTCTGCAATCCTGCCTTACAATAATGAAGAGGTGACAAAGACTTTCTTAGCCCAAGCTGAGAGAAGTCCTCAACACTGGACATCTCTGTAAACAAATGCTTCCTTCAAGCTGATGGAATTAGTTGTTCATTAGTAGCCAGAAAGCATGTGTGTTGCAGGATTTTCTCTATCCGATTACATTAGGGCAGTGGCAGGCCTGTGGTTGGACAGGAAAAGGGAGGCAGAGTGAGGAGTTTAGGAGACAGAGAGAGAGGTCAGGGAAGCAAGGGAGAAGAACCAGAATGGAGGCGGACATGGTGTTATCTAAAGGTTAGAATAATTGGATTAAAGTTTTATCATTAACAATTGGCTCTGAATTTATTGAATAGGCATCTTGTAAAATGTGATATTATTAATCATAAATCTAATTGGTTAACCATTAGCTTAAGAGTCTTAACTATACTGGGTAATTAGGTGTTGAGATAGCTAACCAGGGGAACGTGGGGCAATGCATGAAAGCAAGAGAGTTGGTTGCCCAAGAGACCATGCGAGTGAGATCATCTGGTTATGGGGGCTAGACCCGGAGAGCTTGCAGTGGCAACAGGAGTGAGGGAGCATAGACTGGCCCTGCTGAGAGTTGGCAGGTTCTTTTTGTAAGCATTTCCCACAACACACAGGGAAGAATAAAATTACCTGGTAAAAGTAAGTACATTGCCAAAACCTAAAACACTTATATTGCAATAGTGGTAGGCAAATCAATCATATAGCTTCAGAGCAAAGGTTCAAAGGCAAAACTATTACACATAGTTAAAGATACACTAATTTGTCAGATGGGCCTTCAAGTCATAATAAATGTTTAAAGGTCCCTGGTATAACGATTCATTTGGGGATTTGATTTAGTTGACCATAAAAGGTCACTTTTGCATACTAGTGTTATATGGCTGCTCGGAGTGGAGACTATACATAATGTGGTCCTTCCTCATTTAACTGTTTCTAGAAGGCTTGATCATTACAGCTAGATTTCAGTTTACCAATTACTAAATAAGCAAGTCATAAAGAAAGTCCTCAGCAAAAACTAGCCATTCTGTATCTTAGACTTCTCTAGAACTGTGAGAGGATTAAAGTCTGCTATTTTAGTCATCCAGAATTTTGTTATGACAGCATGAACTAAGGTAGCCACTTCCATTCCTACTACTTGTACAGTATTTTAGACTGGTGTTCAGATTCCAAGGAGTCATTGAGAGACTAAATCCCAGGTTGCCAGCCCAAAGAGGCCATTCTTGGTTTGCCCAGAACTGACATGCACTGATGAGTCCAACAGATCCCCTGACTTTATTCCAGATTCTTGCATTGTCGGTCTGGATTTCTGGGTCTGCAGTGCTTGCCTAACCATGCCAGCCATGGAAAGTCAACAGCTCTTTGGGGGAAGACACTATACACATGAATAATATGACACACATCTGCACTGGCAGCGAGGAAGAGAAGAATTTTCCTAGGAATGAAGCCCAGGCTGGCAGGCTTCCGGTCTCCATTCAGCTCCTGAAGGTCCAGAAACTTCTGTTGTCCCAGGATTGACTGGTTGGGGAGATTTAGAGACCATTGGAATAATACTCACCTCTGCAGCTTCTCGATATCCAACACTTCTCAGCCACCTTAGGGCCTTTTGGGAGCACTAATAAATACTTGACATTGCCCAGAAGGGCTGAGCAAAAGCCTGAAAGGTACTTCCTCCCTACCCTGGCACTTCTTCTCTTATATATTACATCCTAACTGCAGTTTCCCCTTCCTCCTCTCCCTCCAGCCCTTCCTGCTCCCACTTCTCTCCCCCTCCCCCATTCTACTCCTTCCATTCAGTAAAGGGCAGGCCTCCTAGAGACATCAATGAATTGTGGCAAATCAAGTTGCCATAAGACAAGGCACTGCCCCTCATAATAAGGCTGGATGTGGCAACTCACAAGAAGAAGGTTTCAAAAGCAGGAAAGAGTTAGAGACAGCCTTAGCTTCCAATGCTGGAGGGTACTTTGAATAATGTGTCTCTTTGGCAAAGTGGAGGTCTTGGTCATAAAAGTAGAGGACACTTGTGTTCACTACAGGAAGCAAATAGTAAATGCACACATGTTCTATAGAAGACAAATAACCCTACCATGACTGGCCACTGCTCTAATAATCTTCAATATGCCATTTCCTGTAAGCTGTGCAACACCCTGAGCTTAACTGAGATACCCATTTAATAAATAATTGTTGGGTCTGGCATGGCCTTGGTAGGGACAGAATGTCAGGGTGCCTGCCCCTAGGACAGGGCCAGTAGGCTTCCATTGGTGTCAATGGCTGCCATCAGCATAAGCCTTGTTTGTATAATATTGTACACATTTTCATTTTCCTTCAAAAAATGTCTTCCCTGTTAATGTCAATGACTCCATCATTACCAGAGATACCACAAGTCTGGGCGGTGAAGATATGGCTAGTGTTTCAGCAAAATTGTAAATGCTGGGATCTTCAGGACTGCCCTTAGGGCTGTGGAAAAGAACTCTAAGACATGGGCTAAAAATGTATAATTTCTCAAAAAATAAGGATGTAATATGATTCATATGAGGGGCTTCATGAATCTAATGGAACAAAAGCAGCTGTGCTGTGAGCCAACTTAGCAACTACTAAAGAGATTTAGGGAGTGGTGATCACAGGAGATCCAACCCAGCTAAATTTTATTTAAATTATTTTTAAATTATTTATTTAAATTATTTATTTAAATTATTTTTAAATTATTTATTTATTTATTTATTTATTTATTTAATGCTTACAAAGGCAGACAAATTCCTGAGTTAAGAGTCAGCCTGAGACAGAGCAAGTTTAGGCTCAGGTGTGGTAGAATTGATAATTTTTAGGACAGTGTCCCATCCAGCTATATTATACTCTGTGCTTAACAGAGGCAGGGAGATCTCTGAATTCTTTTGCAATGTTAAAGGAAAATATGTGCTTGCTGTCTCTTAAGAGTTGAGGGCTGAGGTCACAGGATGGTGATTCATTGGATAATCAAAAGTAAACCTGGTGTAAATGACTGGATGGTTATGTGAAATAAAGGGCTTGGCTTATGATCTGCAGGAGATGGGTTATCCAGAGAATTTTAATAATAGCAAGAGAAAACTGCTCGGAGAACTGTCTGGAACAGCACATGGAGAGAGAGAGAGGTCTAGAGATCTGCAGAGAAAGCAGATCAGAGAGAAAGCAGGCTGGAAAGTTGTCTGGAGTGGAACATACGTTATCAGCTTAGACCCACAATTTGACTTCAAGTTGTTTGTTTTCCATGCTTCTAGACATCCCTTTCCTCAGAACCCCTCTCCAAGTTGAAGCTCGTCCTTGGCAAATGAGAAAATTGAAATGTGAAGAATTTGTTGATTTTCATGAGGTCACAAGGCAAATGAACATAGAATTTCCTTCCTTGACTTGCTGAATGATCTTAAATAAAATGATTACCATTTTTAGGGTTTTATTATTTTATTTGTTTTAATGTTATTGATATTTTAAACAGTGTCACATTGTATAACCCAGGTTGGCCTAGAGCTAACTATGTAATAGTCTAAGGTAGCCTTGAAATTAGAATCCTCCTGCTTTAGTCTTCTGAATAATGGGATTACACATGGGCACTGTGACACCTGGCTTTTTGGGGTTTTTAACTCAAACTGACTCCAAGCCCATGTTCCTAACATCTTAGCAGTGGGGTTTTCTTTTTGCCCTTTTTAACTAAATTGATGAATGATGTCCACATGTAACAACTCATTTATATTTGGCCATTGATATACTTCCCCAATGATTATCTTATAAATTGAACCCAAATGGATCTCTTGGACATTAGCCCACTAATGTGTGCTCTTGGTGCCTCCTTCACAGTGGACTCATAAAATTGGTCATAGATTTTATCACTATCTTTAAATCAATAAAATATTGTACCAAAGATGTTGGCTCATAATTTAGTGACCTTAATACGTGTTTGCTTATGCTTTTATAGTGTCACCTTTTAAATTATTATTGATGTTTTGCAGTGATGAGAATTAAAGCCTACAGTCTCAAAAATGCCAAACGTGTGTATTATTTCAGACTTGCATCCTCATCTGCCCTCATGGTTTCAGTGTTAGACCAGGATATTAACTTGATTCTCCACTTCCAAAGGAAGGTGGTTTGGTGATTGTTGACAAGAAGCATTTACTTCCAAGGCCACTGCAATAGTGAATCAATACAGTCATGAGAGGAGATTTGGATGAAGGAAGGGAGACATCTGACCACATATGAACACTCTGGAGTAATTTTGGATGGTTTTTGGGCAACTTGAAATGGTCACAGAAACAAGACATTTGTCCCAGCAACTTGGCATTTGTGTATCTAATAAATTGTTGTGTATCTAATAAGTATTTTGTGCATATGTAGATTGCTGAGACTGAAAGCTCATGTCATCCACAGTGATTCTGAACAGGCAGACACTTCATATTCTCCAGTCATTGATTGTATCGTAGACTTTACCCTGGGCCATCCTGTTGTGTAAAACTCTGGGGAATCAGAGGCTTCTCAGCCCACATGAAGTGAACCAGCTGTTAAAGCATCCCAGGAGCTGAACTTTACTTTGTGATACTGAAGGAAGTATGCACTGACCTCAGAATGATGACCATGCTATGCTATAACAATGTGTGAGATACTTTGGGTGTTATAAGGGGACCACCTAGTGCACTTTTTGTGGTTAGTGCATTATAAATATACCAATGGAAGTGACATGATGGTGAAATAAACCAAATGGAGAGAGTGAAGGAGCAGGTAGGATGAAGACAAAGGGGCATTATATACAACTATGAATACAGAGGAAGACTTGGTGTACTTGGCCACTAGAAAGTGAGTTTGAATAAATCTGACATTCAATACACCATATGATAGTCTTCATCACAGACACTGAGAGGTGAGGTCACTAGAGGAAATTTCACAGAACATTGTACGTGTACAACATAGTAATTGATCAAACAGAGAAATCAGATTAGAGGAGAAGGCATGAGCAAATAGTAAAACTTGGTATTGTCTTCTCAATTCACTGGTTTTTCTTTTGACAGTACCTGTGACCTTATCATGACCTTTCCTATTCAGTGAGAATCGGGTAGTTTCTTCTAACAATCTACTCCCTATGGTAGCATGTAGGATGCATTACTAATACATAATGCTCCCTGGTTTACTGAGGAAGGGGTCTTGAGGTTGAGTGGGGAAGTTTTAGCTTCACGAATGTTTGGAATGATAAAACATCTCTTTCTTGATTACAAGATGTTTAGAAACTTTCAATAAGCCAATGCAACTTTGAAAAGTCTACAGAAGAATTTCTACTTTTCCTCAGTGTTGAGTATGACATGAGAGTGACACATTATTTTGCACAAGTAAAGTTCGTCAGATTGGCTTATTTAGCTTCTTCAGGGTTGATATTATAACTTTGTATTCTCTGGAAGTCTTTGGGGCTTTCTTTGCTTCATTTAAAAGTTTATCACTAGGAAATTAATCAGCTATTCTTGAAATTCATCTGGATGCCTCAGACAGATAACACATTTCAGAGCCCGAATAAACCCTAGCAGCTTCTCCCAGACTTGAACAATTTATGATGTATTTCAAAAAAACAAAAACAAAAAAATGGCCGTATCTATCATCTTCAGTTGGTTTGCTCCTCTTGTGACTGTCAGTAATCTGCCTCCATTAAAACCTCTCATTTCCAGGTAACATGAGAGTAGAATCTTTGAAATCAATAAATGAAGATTCAAGTTAAATTCAGTAACATGAGGTACAACAGATGCAAATAGTCCTGCTGAGGAGATTAGATGACAGTCATTCTCCATGCAAACACCAAGCAAGGAATGCTGAAAAACAAAATCCACTTACCACTGTGAACATGACTTTTTATTACAGATACTGAGATGTGCACTGAGTTATAAGTGATGGAATGGATCTCCTGTAGCTGACATATACTTTATAGTTAATTAGGAATGTCATTTCCCCAGGACAAAAAACAAAATTATAGAATTTAGCCAAGCTTTAATCACTGGGAAACTGTTGAACCTCAAGAATAACAGATACTCAAATAAGTCTTCAGTTCATTTTGCAGAAGTACTCTGGCAATAATATTGCCTGTCTAACACTGGTTTTCAACCTGTGAGTTGGGAGAGGGCATTACAGATTAGATATACTACAACAAGTATTTATATTATGATTCATAACAGTAGCAAGATTATAGTTTTGAAGTAGCAATGAAGTAATTTTATGGTTGGAGGTCACCACAACATTAGAAACTGTATTAAAGAGTCACGACATTAGGAAGGTTGGGAACTATTGCTCTAAGAGTTCAAGCTATTGTAAATTTAAATCTTAGAACATTTTGAGACTTTAGATTTTTTGATACCCACAAATCATAGTCTGAAAATTCAGGTGCTGGATGATAACACAGAGTGCACTGTTTAAAAGTAGCACACAATTCTGCCTGTGCTTAGAGTGTGTCATTTCAAATTGTTTCCATTTAAAAATAATTAAAAAATAATAATTTTCTCCACAACCTTATTTTCCTTCTCTTTCCAAGTTAACACATCTGAATGAGATTTTAAAGACTATAAAAAGAGGGAAAACTGAAACATATGATCTTAATTAAGTTTGAATGTGTTTTTCCAACTGGAACTGCAGTTAAGAAAGTCAGTATTTTATTGAAGAGGGAGAAAGTGGAAGTTTACAAGTCTATTCTTGCTCATTTAAGTCAAAACAAATCTTTCTCAATCCCAGTCATTTGTCTAAGTAAGAGTCCTCTGCCTGAAACTGGTCCCAGGGCACTTGTTTGTGAGGTCTGCAAGGATAGCTTCCAGTTTAAGCAAAATATCCAGGAGTGTATCTTCACCATCATTAACTTCATTATAAAATCTTAAATGAGAAAACGAGTTACATATTACTCAACAGCCATTTATTGTCTAGTGTGTGTGTGTGTGTGTGTGTGTGTGTGTATCTTGTGGATAAGAAAAAGTATCTAATATGTATGACGGGACCTTGTGACATTTGTCTCATCCTGGGTGAAAAGTCAATTGGAGTTGTTATTGTGGTAGTCTTGTTTAGACAACTATATTGAAATTTCATTGGTTCATCATTACTTTTATCTCTAAAAGTCTAAAAGATACTCTCATTGGAGACATCCTGAGCCTCCAACTCATTATCACTCTGTCTCCTCTTCGTCATCACTTCCAAGCTATAGATTTGTGTTGAGATGTACTAACTGGGGCTCTTACATATTTATTTTCTACATTTTTGACAAGTTATGGAGCTCTACAGAAGTTTCCATCTGCTACTAAAATAATTTTTTAAAATGAGCATGTGAAAGCTAAACTTACCTGTCGCTATAAGGATAAATTTTAGTATTCAGTAAGAAGGGATTTTGATTTAGGAAAATGGCAGTAGTAAGTTCTCCTCTACTGTCAATGACCTCTCCAGTTATGGCTAGTTGGTTAGGTTTATAGTGCCAGGAATAAGTTCTGTTTATTTATATTGTTTCTATCCATGTTTTTCTCTAATCTTTTTAACTTCTATGACCTCTCAAGTACCTTTCTGGTTTGTAACCTTTTCTTCTATACATATGTGTGTGTGTGTGTGTGTGTGTGTGTGTGTGTGTGTGTGTGCGCACTTGTGTCTATGTTATATGTAATTGAGGCTGCTTAGTGCTGTTCAAAAGTACATGTATTTAAGGCTGACCACTTCCAGGGGAATTTAAGTGAGAAAAAGGAAGGGGAGTAATACACATATACATGCACAGAAAGAGAGAGACAGACAGACAGAGACAAAGAGACAGAGACACAGAGAGACAAAGAGAGAGATAGAGAGGGGGAGACAGATAGAGACAGAGAGAGAATATAGCATTAAGATCCCTTTACCTTGTCTTAAAATCAATTCATTATTTTCTATATTCCTGAGAGAGACTCAATAAAATCAAAGGGGCTGTGAGCTTCTGGTCCTCTTTCTATTTTTGTTTTCTCTCATCCAAAATGAGCTTTGTATGAGTATTATCATATATTAATGCATCAAAGAGTATCATAGAGTTCTTGGGATCATCAATCAAATTAATACTTGCATTGGATTTGAGAGAATTCCTGGTCTATAATAAAGGCTCTAAGCCATGAGTGATCACTACTATTGTAGATGTAAGGGTCCTATTTCCCAGTGTATTAATCATGAAGTAGAATGCCAACATCTGGATAGAGAGTTCAGTGGCATGGAAAAGACTCAGAGTTCTATTCCTAACAGAAATTTTTTTGATAAAAATGTTATTAGATAAGTATAATAACTGTGATTTGAGTAGAGTCTAAATCTTATTTGAGTCTTCTTCATATAACAGTCCAGATAGTCCCTATATGAAGGAAAAAATTCAGTCTTCTGACTCCTAAGTACTATGCTGTCCCAGGGTCATGAATGTACTTTGGCCTTCAGAGCCAGACACTGTTGAATCAAATCCTGTAAATAGTCAGACTCCAAGTATATAAACTGTAATGATATGCTCAACTGTTGTCCATCTATTTCTTCTCCATCCACTTTAAGAACGTCAGGATTGGTGACTTACTCAGAGGTCAGTGACGAGTGAATCAAGGCTGAGGATCTGATGAGCATCACTGGAGAAGTTTCATGGGGATTTACAAAGTGGGCAAGAGAAAGAGGCAGATCCTTTCTCAGGTATTGGACCTTACTTATAAGTTTGGGGAAGAAAAGGAGAAGGCAAATGAGGCAACGAGTGTGAGATGAGTCAGGAGTTTGTGAACATCCATAATGCTGGGTTCTCTCCTTGGTCTTAGATTTTGGGCCACCCATCTCTCTGCTTATCATAATTTTCTCCTTCATTGTTTTTACCAGTGATATTTTGTTATTTTTTATTTGCTTGCTACTTATATCTGAAAGTGTTTTACATGCTATCTATTTATTCTTTTTAGGTTTTGCTTCTTTCTTCTAAAAGTAAGTCTTTATCTCAGACACAGTCTTGAGAATTAGAGAGTGTGTATGTAGAGCATGCAACTTTAAGTCTGAAACAATGTTCTCTCTGGCAGTGTCCCTTCCTCCTGATCATCTCTTTCTTCCTTAATACCAATGTATTGTTGTCATAGTCTTTCTGCTTTGATATAAAGACAAACAAAACAAAACAAGAAACCACAAATAGCTGAATTTGAAGCTGGAACACGAGCAAAACATAATAATTTATGAATAAATATGTAGAGACACAATTTTGTCAACCCTCCAAAGCTTAATAAATCCATGGATATTGTGATAGTGTTTTTTCCCTAAGAATTTCAGCTAGGATTAAGTGATATCAAAGCATTTAGTCAGTGATATTTTGTCTACATTAGTCCAAATAAACAGATGTCCCTAAATTGTTTTTCTGAAATTGTTTGGCTGTGCTTCCACACCCTTGGCTACTAGGTTCTGATTCATTTGTCCAGTTGAGTTTAATATTTAGTCTTTCAGTCAAACTATCCATTGAGTAGCCACTAGACCTTCTGGTACATCAAATCAACTTATTTGGTTATATTGTTGTTTCTTCTGCTGCTGTTGCTTTTAATTTGGTCTTTTTGGATTTTCTTTTAAGTAGTTGCTTTTAATTTGGTCTTTTTGGATTTTCTTTTAAGTAGAACTATTCCAATAAAAATTGGGTAAGAGTTTCATGTTGATGAGTGTGCCTTTAGTCAAACTAGACACTAGTTGGCTATTCCCACAAGATTTGTGCTAATATTGCACTAGCCATACCTTGGCAGTACACCATCATAGATAGAGTTTGTGACTGGATTGGTATTCATGGTTTCCTTTGGTAGCATGTAGAGTACCTTGTTGTATCAAAGATGCTAGAATATAGGAGTAAAGGCTCAATGTAGGCATCAGATCGACTTGTCTATGTTCAATGAGTTGTGTAGGTATTGTCTCAACAATGAGGCCTCACTGTAAGTTTATAGAGAGCAATTTACAGTCTTGGTAACAGTGTGGGTTGTTTGGTGGTTTCCATGGGATTCCTTTATCCAACAATTCAATTAGATGTAGACCAATCTTGGTACTGAAAGTTTCATGTGGTAATAAGATGCCCAGTTGTGACTCTGTCTCCCCCATTATTTGACAATTTTATTTAGATCACTTTCAATATGTATACATTTTAAAAAGCTTTTCCTGTATTGGAGTTCCATATACCCTCTAATAGCCCTCTATTTTAGGTGTCTCAATTCTCCCTCTCTCATCCTCTCTTCCTGCCTCCTCTCCATTTTGACATTGATTGGGTGAATAAGAAACTAAGACTAGATAGTCCAGGGACCTAAGGTAAAACCAAATAGTACTGTTCTAAAAAACAAAAACAAACATACAAACAAACAAAAAACAACAATAAAATAACTGCCAATAACATTCTGCTCTACTCATAGATCAGTGCTTCGCTCAGCCATCATCAGAGAATCTTCCTCTTGCAGCAGATGGGAATATATACAGAGACCCAGAGCCAGACATTATACAGGACACTCAGCCCTAAATGTGATGTTAAATCCCCCCTCTAAAGACTTGGTGGAACCTTGTGGAAGAGAATCCAGAAAGAATGTAAGAGCCAGAGGACTTGGTGGATATAAAATTCAAAGTACATTAAAACAACAAAATCTAAACACATGAACTCACAGTCACTGAGGCAGCATACACAGGGCCTGCGTGGGTCTGCATCACATGAAGTCCTGGAAATGAAGAAAATGGACACATGTACTCATTACGAACCCAGAAGCAATCTCCAGTTGATAACCACTAACAAATAAAAATTTAGTTTTCACTAAGGGAGTCTCACTAAGGAAACAAACCACACTAAGGATAGACTGCATGCCCAGCACTGGATGGTCAACAGAAAAATAACCCAACAGAGTCTTTGAAGTTTCCTTGTCTCCTAATATTGTGTTAGGGCTTTCCCTCTCCAACTTTTTAAAAATTATCTTATATTTATAATAGTAGAAAGCCAGGAGTTTACCTAAAGTATTTTACTTTTACCTTACATATCTCTCTTTCCCTCTCCCCACTTCTTATACACACACACACACACACACACACACACACACAATGAGAGAGAGAGAGAGAGGACAACACACACACAACGAGAGAGAGGACAGACAGACACAGAGTCAAACAGATAAACACACAAAGGACCTACCTCTATCTTCAAGCATATCAAGGTTCTGTCACTTTTGGATGGAGAAGCTGGAGAAGAGAAAGATACAACTCCTTTTTTTTTCAAGGTTTATTTATTTATTATATGCAAGTACACTGTAGTTGTCTTCAGATACTCCAGAAGAGGGCGTTAGATCTCATTACGGATGGTTGTGAGCCATCATGTGGTTGCTGAGATTTGAACTCAGGACCTTCAGAAGAGCAGTCAGTGATCTTACCCACCGAGCCATATCTCCAGCCCCCTGCCCCCATACAACTCTTCTGATGTTACAGAGTATTAGCCCAAAAGGTTTCCCAAGGCATTAGACTATAAACCACATGGGCTGGATTCTCAATTCAATTTTTAAATGGCAGAAGCCTTGTATAGTTTATGCTAAGGCAATATGTAGGAAGCTTAGTGGAGGGAGTGGTTAGCACAATGGCTCAAGCATGAAGAGCAAAGGGAAAGCAAAGAGAAATGAATGAGACTGGCTCAGGCCAGAGCCAGAGTAAGTCAGCATGATGCACAATTACCCAAGGCCTTGGAAACTTCCTCAGCTGACTCTTTTCCTTCATTTCTGGCTCTCAAATTAATGTATCAAATTAATATTTCTCTAATGGCTTGCATGCTCCAGTAGACTTTGTCAATCAAGAACCATGTGTTTATTAAGACCCCTGGGTCTAGCAAAGAGCACCAGAAATGTTTGTAAGATGCCAAATGGAATTTTCCTATGGCACCTACCCTTCGGTTTACAATTTCTTTTTTCTGCTTCTCACTCTAACAAGACCTGGCCTCTGAATCATCTCCCTAACTCCGGAAGCCTTACCTATTTCCCTTCCTGTTCCCTCTAACATCAATGCCCTCACTTCCTATGGCCATTGCATTTATGTTTGTCTTTGTGTACAATATGTTTTCCTTTAGTATCCTGCTAAAGGATATGAAATAAGGTATCTCATCATCTGTATGGTAGTACCCAGAAGAGTGCTTTCTCCAAGGAGGGGCAAGTTTCATAAATAAAGAAGGCCATATGAATTTGATTATTGTGGGCATTGAACAGGCCAAGATAAAAGTTAGGAAAGTTTGCTCTTGGTGATTTACCTAGAACACTTGGAATTTGTGGCTTTTATTTTCTCCTAGATAAATATTCTTTCATCTCCATCTATGAGATTTCTTATGAGATTTTACAAGCAAGACCATACTATAAGGTAGATAGTTGCAAAAAGACCAAAGAAATTTCATTCTGTCTTAGAAAAGGTGTAACATTGGAAAATTCTGAGGTATAGGGCTGATAAAAACTATTTTATTTAGAAAAGCACATCAAAATAATGGTGCCTCTCATATTGCTATAGATATGCATTTTAAATATTTTTTTTTACCTCATAGGAGATATAGACATGTCAATTTGTGATTGAAAATGAGGTCAACAGAATCTTTAGAATTTGCATTAGCTTTAGATGAATTAATATGGGGCTCCATAGTTCATAAAATGGTTAGCATCAGAATCTCCCAATTGTAAGATTCCTGAAGCCCTCACAGTTTTTGCTATTCAGTACAGTGTGTGTGTGTGGGGGGGGGAGATTCCGGGGGTGGTATGTGTGTGTTGAAAGTTTCTGGGAGGTGTTCAAGAAGAACATAGAGATGGATTACTGGAGGAAATGAGTTTATTAGAAGAGATATTGATGCCATGAACAGACAGATGGAAAAAGACAGATTCCTTAGTTTAGCTCATATTCTAGCATCAGATGTAAATAACATGGTAGTGTCTCTATGGAGAGAGGAATCATAACCAATCTCTTGAAGATAGAATTTCTTTGTATACCTTTCTGAGAGTGCAGGAGGTTGTAGAGCTGAATTCTGCATCCAGACAAGCTCTTGATTCCCAGGTCTAGAAGAGGATGAAAAGTAGCATGTGTGGTCACCAATAACTCTTTTAATATAAATTCACTACCCAAACGAGAGATACTGGCACCGGGAAGTCTGTTTTGGGGAACACTCAGACAAGGTTTTACAGGGTGCTTATCATTGTCTTCTAAATTGAGAATGGTCCTGGAAAATATTGTGGCAGCTAGGTTTTAAGCATACATTCTTAAACTCCCTATATCATTTTTCTGAACAGACTCTTTCACTGAATCTGGAGATCACTGGTTTACACAGAGTAGCTTGCCAGCAGTCTCTGGGCATCCTCGTGTTTCCACACTCCACACTAGGTCCCAGATGCAGACCATAGCACACAGCCTTTATTTTGTATCTTGAGCATCCACCTGAGGTCCCTGTGCTTATATAGCAAGCACTTTACTAACTATGCCATTTCCCTAGCCCCTCTTGTCATCATTTATAAGATAACTTCATGGTTTCCTTTGAAATTTTGAGCTGAAATTGTAATCCAGGTGTAGCTAAATCAAACAATTAATTGAATGTTAGATATTTTGTGTAACCTTACCCTTGCTTAAAGTAGTCAAAAATGTGAGTACAGCTCATTTATTATAAGGAATAAAGAGAAAAAACAAGAAAGAAAAACAGTTAAGAGCTAACCTGTGCATATTAGCTACTATGCTATTAACTGTTGGAAAAATACACACATCCCACAAAACCCAAGTGCATAGTAACCGACATAAATATTTTCTACATGATCTCCTTCTGGATTTCTGTCTGTTTATGATTGATGACAGCAAGTCTTGGTCCAAGAAGACAATCTTTTACTCACATCTCTCAGCTAAGCTGCTTTTAATTGCCCACATATAATTCAGCTTTTAGAGTCTGCAGTTCTTAATCAGGCAATGTCAACATTGAACTTGGTCAATCGAAAGCCATTGGTAAGGCAACTACTTTCTCTCAAACTTTCTTTTATTTATGACATTATATTTCCTGTTTTTTTTTTGTTTTTTTTTTGCTTTTTTCTCTTGATTTTTCTTTCTACAGGGTAAGGACAAATGACCATTTTCATCATCTGCTCTGATTTAAATTAGCCAGAAAATATTTAATTTTAATTGGATGCTATCATGTTAGGGCTGTAACTTATGTTTAGTACATTTAAAATTATTGGAGCACACATTTTCATTTCAGTCTCAGTATGGCCCAGTCAATTGTGCCCTTCTCTGACTACTACCAGCAACATTTTACTGATGACAAATATGGAACTTAGAAAACTTGCTTAGTCTAAATAAAGTCACAAGGCTATAAACTTTGGAGCTGAGATTTCTGTACAAGTTTACCAAATTAAAACCAAACAACCATATGCTTTCTTATCATACTGTCACAGATACTTTGTGCTTAAATGGGACACAATTCTTCCCTGAAATGCTATAGCAACTACAAGCAGGAGCTGTTCTTCAGTATGCACTAAGTACTTATTAATGAAAGCCTTAATGCCAGGAATTTTTTTTTTCATTTGTTAACAGCTAGTATTGGGCATATTGTATAGTTTTCACAATAGCTGACAAGCACTTTCTCATTAAATTTTCCAATAATTAATGAACCATATAAGCTAGGCAAGACTATGATTACAATACATTCATTAAGCACCTCTTACCTTCAATGGCTTTGCAGAAGAAATCTGATTTTTTTTTTCCTAAGATGTCAGGGTGCAGGCAACTTTTCACATTGCTTGTATATATGCAGGTATGAAAGATGTTTTCACCTTACCAGATAAGCCATAAGCTTATTTCTATTCTTTGTGAAATCCTACCCTTCATTTTCCCTGATAGGCCCAGATTGCTAAGCAAGAGAAATGATCCCAACTTATTTATGACCAATCATAAGCAAGTTTCTTGCAGCACAGACTTTTACTGTTATTAATAGATGACTTGTGTCTTTGGGAAATTTCTCCAGTTCATTCAGAAACATTCCATTGTTCTGTTTTGGTCTTTTCCAGCTTTGCATTACTAATAGTCCAAAATCTCTTTATATTATCATTTGCTTTCAGACTTTATGGTCTAGTGGTGCCTGCCTCCAAGCTTCACAATAAAAATAAATTGAGTTTTCTAAAATGCTATGTTAACAGCCTTGCACACCATAATATTTATGTATCATTAGTATAAAATATTCCACAATTAATAAAAAGGATGGAGAAGAATAAACAGTATATAAAAAGAAATATTAATATCTTCTTGGGTATAAAAAAAGAGTTAGGACCCTATGTTTTAATAAGCCCTTGCTTTGTCAGATCTCACTTTTGTTTGGTGTAGAGATGATTATATTTTTGAGAGCAGAGATGGAGGCAGGGATAATGTTGATACTAAGGTCCTAGAGAGTTTGGGGCCATTTCATATTATGAAAAATATAGTTTATCTTTGTACTCTTCAAAGGCATTGTTGATGGAAAAATTTAATGAAGTTTTTACACTATGCAAAGATGCTCTTTTCTCTTTTAAGCCATATAAGTGTAATCCTATGTATTTCATATACATGTGGGCACCCATCTACCCACCCCCACCCCCACACCAACCTCTGCCTAGAGAGGCATTATCTTATTTCCATTTTTTTCAACATGTATTTATTGAACTACAACTCCATGCAATGCTTTAGGTACAATAGATATGTGTGCTCACTTCAACACTCTTCTTTCATTTACCACTTCATATTCTGCTTTCAGAAGAAGCTGGCTCTTGCTTGTTGTGGTGAGGACATGAAAATATAAAGATGAACTTTCCAACAAAAATGCCACCCATAACATCCCTAAGATCTCAATGTCAGCTTTTCCTTCCAAGTGTATCTTAATCCATTCATGAAGTAGCCTTGGTATTAGCTGACACATATCCCTGAGGCTGCTCCCCAAATTAGTCATCTGTCATTAGGAAGAAGACACTGCTGCTTCCCCTTTCCACAGAAAGAATCCGGGAATACCCCAAATTAACCCAAGTGTAAACACAATTAGGCTTCTTTAAACTATGAAGGGACATACTTTTCTCTTCAAGTAGTGGAAAAGTTGACATATTTAGACTTAATCCAAGGGCAGTCAGATTTCTCAAATTGGGAGCTGAAATGTCAGACAGGAAGCAAGTGTTGATCCTAAAGCTACTGTGCCCCGAGCAGAAGATGGCTCATAAAATGTGTGTGATGAGGGGTGGGAGTGGGAGGCTTGGTGTGTGTGTGTGTGTTTGTGTGTGTGTGTGTGTGTGTGCCCTTCAGTTTCCTGACAGAATGTTAACACCAACTGTAGAAACTGGGAGTTTTAAAATGATTGAAAATACAAGAAATGTAAACTAATCTGAAATTTATGATTTCCTGAGATTGTTTCATAATTTCCTGAAACATGTAAAGAATAAAATAAGAAAAGTAATCAGGAGCTACAAAATATTAAACTTCTCTCTCTCATTTTACAGATATAAATGTATACTTTCTTTTCAGTTCTCTTGCATGTACCTTGCAGTAGTTATGTCTATAAGGTTTAAAATTTATAATTTAAAATTTGCAAGTAAGGAGAAGGTCCTTTCCTAATCTGTAGATTGCTGCTTTTTTTCTTACTGACAGTGTCCTTTTGCCTTACAGAAGCTTTTCAGTATCATGGGGTCTTCTTTATCAATTGTTGATCTTAGATCTCAAGTCGCCGGTGTCCTGTTCCAATAAATTCAAAACTATTTCCTACTTTTGGTTCTATTAGATTTAGTGTATATGGTTTTACATTGAGGTCTTTTATCTACTTGGACTTGAGTTTTATTCATGGTGATAGATATGGATCTACTTACATTCTTCTACATGCAGACATCCATAAGACTAGTACCATTTGTTGAAGATGCTTTGTGTCCTATTGTAATACAGTTTTGTTTTCTTTGTCAAAACTCAAGTGACCATTGTCATGTGGGTTTATTTTGGGGTCTTCAATTACATTCCACTGATCAACCTGTCTGTTTTTATACCAATACCATACAGTTTTTATTACTATTGCTCTATAGTAGAGTTTGAGGTCAAGGATGGTGATATCTCTGGACGTTCTTTTATTGTTCCGTATTGTTTTAGCTATTCTGGATTTTTTATTTTCCCACATGAAGTTGACACTACAAATGATATTCTGCTATGCTTGCAGAGAGGAATCTAGCAAGGCTGTCTTCTGAGAGTCTCCACTGAGCAGCTGACTAACAAACAGTGTATGGAGCTTGGAAGCTCTTATGGAAGAGTTGGGGTAATGATTGAGCACCCTGAAGGAGATAGAAACTCCACAGGAGGATCAACAGAATCAACTAATCTGAACCCTTGAGGATCTCAGATACTGAACTGCTTACCAAGGAACATACACAAGATGGACATAGACCCTCCTGCTCAGATGTGCAGCTCATTCTTCATTTGAGTCCTGAACAGTTGGAACGGGAGCTATCCCAAGAGCTTTTGCCTGTCTGTTGGATATGTTCTCCTAGCTGGGCTGCCTTATCTGGCCTCAGTGGGAGAGGATGAGCTTA
>JADRCC010578425.1:0-14051 GCA_019843855.1 Hylomyscus alleni
ACTGTCTCCTTCCAAGGATCTGTGTGTTTGAGGCACAGGGAGAAGTTCATTTGCCTGCCAGTGCACATTTTTGACCTGTCCTGCCTGGAAGTTAAGAATGTAAATAAAATCAGTCATCATCAACCACTTCAGTATTTTGTTTTGTTTTGTTTTGTTTTCCTATGAAGGACTCGATATATTGAACGATTTCACAGTCACCTCAGGTTTCTAAAGACCCCCGTCAACAAAACAAGCCCTATTCTTATTCATCCATTTCCTCTCTAAAGGCATTGTAGACAACTTTCTGATTGGCACAGAAAGTCATCTTTCAAACCTCAAATAGATACCAATCCTGACCACAATAGAGAATGTAAACTTCAGCTGGAATCATCTTCCTGGTGTTGTGTGTTAAGAGGATGTGAATCCAGGCACTCGCTAATGACTTGTGACCATCTGGAAGTTCAGCTCGGCTCGAGATCTTAAGACCAATGGGTATTCACAAGGTGAATGCCTTGGCTCTGGCGTCCTCAAGGCTACTAAAGGAGTTAACCATGCCCTACCGTGGAGTGAGGCTTCTATCGACTGACACAAAACACTTGGGCTGTTGCAATGGACTCCTAGCCTGGGCCCCATCTCATTTGAATGTGTGCTCAAAGGAGCAGCTGCTAAATCATTTAACACTCCACTGCCCAGCCCCTGCGCTGCTTCCCCATTTTGGTCAGAGCAAAAGCAGATCTTTGCAATGATTCCCTAGGCTCCCCGACCTGGCCCGGAACCACGCCCTTGCTCGTCCGATCGGGTCTTCATTTGGCTCGCAGAGTCACCCAGGCCCATCTGCTGCTTCTCAGTCAGCCCAGGGACACTCCCAGCTCCCACTTTCCTGCTGGATGTGGTGGCTTCCCAGACTTTCTTCTCCAAGATGTCCCATGAAAGTGTTACCTTCTCACTTCCATCTTCTTGGACACTCCATCTAAAATTACACCCCACCACAGCGCATGGACCCCACACCCCACTTTTCGTCCCCCTTTCCTGCTTCATTGTCTTTCCACGATCACCTAAGAATGCACGTATTTTGCTTATTTGCTATCTCTTTCCCTCCAGTAGTATATGAACTCCACCAGGATAAAAAAACATCATCTCCTTTGTCCCCTGCTGTTTCGTGCCTAGAAGAGTGTTTGGTACACAGCTAGCGCTCTATAAATATTTACGGAAGGAGTAAACATAGGGATGCAGGCTCCCTCACTCTGTTCCGCTCAACATCCTGCTGTGCAGGGAGCGAAATGATGTCATCAACCCTAGCCACAGTGTTTCAGTGGAACCACCAGAGTATGACCTGGTAGTAACCTGGGCTCTGTCCAAGTCTCATGCTGTGACCTCTGGCAGCTTGTGCAGATCTCCCAGTGTTTCCCTGTCCTGCTTTACAGATGGGCTTTTATTGTCTTCCGGATGTTAGGAACAGTGATGCGTACAGGCACCTTGGCAAGTTAGGAACTCTGGGCAGGTGAGATGGTCCGGTGGGCAAAGGTGCTTGCCGTTAAGGCTGAAGACCCCAGTTCAATCCCCAGGGCCCACGTGGTAGGTAGGTAGAAACTTCAGCAGGTTGTCTTCTGACTTTCACGTGGGTACTACAGTATGGGCCTGCATGCCACCCCTTCTCTAAATAAATGAATGTAAAAAAAAATAAATGACAAAAAAGAGAAACACTTGGAATCCCTTTGGAATGTGGGAGGTTGTTCATTCTTTCAAGGTGCCATGCTTGTTTTGAGCAGAAAGAATGGAGAGAAGCTCTGGAGAAAGAGAGAAAGGCGTGAGGGAACAGAAGGACTCTGCGTGTGAAGCCCAGTGAGATCTGGAAAAGAAGAAGATGTTCACCGTGGTGGCCTCTATTCACACTTCTGTGACACCCACAGCAGTGGCTGGGAAGGTAAACTGTTCTTTGCCTAAAGCCAGAGGTCACGCCAGTTGAAGGTTGTGGCCTTTGCTTCTTGTACTTTCTGTGACGTGGGCTTCTTAGGACTTCTTAACTCTCCCCACACTGTAAGGTGAGTATCTACATCCTGGTAGGTCAGAGAACGAAGTTTGGAAAAGTTCAGAAACTTGACCAACTTCACATCCCTCGGTTCCTAGAGTAAGCCTATCTATTTCCCCACTCTGTGAATGGCTCCCCACTCATTCTCTGGCACATGATACAACAATTATGAATGAGACTACTTGATGTAAAAATCTAACCACCTGAGAACTAAGCAGATAGCTTGCACTTTGAAACCCATCGCTAGCAACACTGAGGCAGGAGAATTGTAAGTTGTAGCTCAGCCTGGACTGTACAGCAAGATCCTGTCTCTAAAGCAATAGAACAAACACAGGAAAGGAAGAAAGATCTGGAAGTGTTAAGAATCAGCTTTTATCTTCTTCCTTAGAACTGGCGCTTCCCAGTGTGAGGCAGTGACTCATGAGCTCTCATTATTCCTCAGCTTTGCATCATGTCAGCCTTCTTCTCAGTAGCTTTGAGTTTCCCACAATGCTTTGAATATAGTTCTGGGCATAGTGTGGGTCCTCTATTTCAGTGTTTGGTTAAGTGAGTTCAGTTTCCTGCGTTCTGTGCTAACGTACTATGTGACCACTCTGGGCAGTCCAGAATGTTGTCATTGTAGACCCTGCTCCAAAAGGAAGTGAATATTGGCTCAGAGAAGCTGGCAAGGAAGTGATGGTTCCATGGAAGATCTCCCTAAGAGTGACTCACTGGGGCAGAGTTTGGAACCTGCTGGGGGAACCTATTGGTGTGTCTTAAGAGACTTAGGAAATGTAAGCACTTAACCCCTAAACATAGCAACATACCAACTCTTTTTGCACACTTTCCAGCTTAGAAAGGGGAAGTTCTTAATTTTTCCAAACTGTTGAGACAGCATGTGGAAGGAGTTGATCTAGTTTTCTACCCAGCTGTATAGCTCCACTGTGTTTGTGTGTCCAGGAACTTACAATGCATTTGAGCTTGGGAAACAGAACCCACCACTGTATGGAGAAACCATTACAGACTATTATTGTCTAAGAGAGTACTTAGCTTGAAAGCCTTTATAACTGACTTAGGTCACGATCGCTCTCCAGACCAGAATAAGAAGGGAAATGTTGAAATGCAGGTGTTTACATTGACCAAAAGTCTGTATGTGTTTGTAAATGGCAGCTGTGGCAAGTTTAGCTTCTTCATTTCTTAGAAAATTTTCTGTTGAATGAGGGAGAAGTCGTGTTCCTCCAGATCTGATTGGGTTCAGTCAACTGCAGTGGGGTTATAAGTTAATTCAGGTGTATTTTATGTTATACCAAAGGACATACTCTAGATACTGAAATCTATCTCGCATGTCTTCACTTGGTCCCAATAAATGTAATATCCTCTGTTACTTTACAGATAAGAAGTAAGGAAACAACCTATATTTCTATTTTCTTTTCAACACAACTATACGTATATACCTTCTCTACACTCACCCAGACAAACACACTCATAATACTGATGCTGAGTGAAAACAAAAAAATGTTGTATTGAAGCATTGTAGATTTTTGAAATTATTTTCTCTATCTAGGTTTTGTGGGTCTACAGGTTGACTTACGTATTTTCCATGAAATGCCAGGTTCTGGTTATCCTGTATCCATAACCATTCAGGTTTATAGATTGTTTATAGATGCACAAGTTTACAGATGGTCTAACCTCCCTCCCTCCCAAATCATGAGTCTGGAAGAGAAGGAAGCTCGGTAGCATTCTAGGGAGACGAAGAGGAAACATGAAGAAAACGAGAGCCCTCTCTGGTGAACTTCAATCGAAGGGCCTTTGCAAATGATTGCTTACACATTGGCTTCTATGCTGCAGTCAGCTCAGGCTTTTGATTTGCTCTCAAGTACAGTTCAAGGTGTGTGTATTGATCTACAAACCCCCGATGCTTGCTCCCTGGGTACCGAGTGACATCTCTTTGTGTACCATTGTGACAGCTGAGGTCACATAGAGTGCTAACAATCCTCCAATATAAACACTGAAAAGGTGTCCTTGATAAACTGTTTCCAGGCCTCCTTTTCTGGCTGGTTTGGATCGGGTCAGAAAGGAATCATGAAGCTAAACATACTTAACCTGATTCTCCACTTAACCAACCCACTGTTGCTTATGTCATTTTAGTATTTCAGGCTGGGACTAAAGGTTTTTTTTTTATTACTAAGTTGCTTAATTTGTTAATTAATGTGTATGCATATGGTGTATGTGGGCTGCCCTTGTGGGTATGTGTCAGTGGAGGTCAGAGGTCAACCTTAAGTGTGGTTCGGGAGGAATCATCCAGCTATTTTTTTTTTTTGGACAAATATCTTCATTAAGAGATGGGGTTCACCAACTGAGTGGGCTGACTGGCCAGTGAGCCTGGGGTCTGCTTATCTTTGTCTCTCCAGAGCTGGGATTACAAGCATGGATTCCCCTTGCTCAGCTTTTTATGTCGGTTACTTGGAATTGAACTCAGATCCTCATGGTTGTATGACAAGCACTTTCTCCACTGAGCAAGGGCCCCATCCCTAAGGCTTTCTTTAGAAGCTTGATTTATGTGTCTCTGGGCATCACCATCCACCGTTCTTGCTGGGACTTTCCTTCTGCTGTCTCTAGGCCCACTCAGAGCTGAACTCAGTTTTGCAGAGTGCTCTTCTCCCGACAGGTGCCCTGCCCCCCTGCGAGATTGTCAGATTTGCACATATTCCGACCCAGTCTCTTATCCACTGAGCCAGAAACGTCTGAGGAGGAGTTGGGGGGTTTTAAATGTGTGCCCCCTCGTGCCTGAAGCATTTAAAGCATGGGGTGATTTCAGGGAACTCCCTCTGTCCACCTCTCACCCTCCACCTGTTGCACACCTGAACTTCCTCAGAGGAACAGCCCTATACTTTCAACTTTAAAGGCTAGTGGGAGACACAACTGTCTAGAAGCTGTCAGCCACTATATATATCTCAGGATGAACAGTTTAATACCCCCCCCCCCCACCAGCTTCACTAGGGAAAACTGCTTCAAGATACTGACGTTCAGGTGTGTGAGGATCTTGCCTGCAACCAGAAGGGAGAGTGGGGGGGTGGGGTATTAAACTGTTCATCCTGAGATATATATAGTGGCTGACAGCTTCTAGACAGTTGTGTCTCCCACTAGCCTTTAAAGTTGAAAGTATAGGGCTGTTCCTCTGAGGAAGTTCAGGTGTGCAACAGGTGGAGGGTGAGAGGTGGACAGAGGGAGTTCCCTGAAATCACCCCATGCTTTAAATGCTTCAGGCACGAGGGGGCACACATTTAAAACCCCCCAACTCCTCCTCAGACGTTTCTGGCTCAGTGGATAAGGGACTGGGTCGGAATATGTGCAAATCTGACAATCTCGCAGCGGGGCAGGGCACCTGTTGGAAGAAGAGCACTCTGCAAAACTGAGTTCAGCTCTGAGTGGGCCTAGAGACAGCAGAAGGAAAGTCCCAGCAAGAACTGTGGATGGTGATGCCCAGAGACACATAAATTAAGCTCCTAAAGAAAGCCTTAGGGGTGGGAGCCTTGCTCAGTGGAGAAAGTGCTTGTCATACAACCATGAGGATCTGAGTTCAATTCCAAGCAACTGACATAAAAAGTTGAGCAAGGGGAATCCATGCTTGTAATCCCAGCTCTGGAGAGACAAAGATAAGCAGACCCCAGCCTCACTGACCAGTCAGCCCACTCAGTTGGTGAACCCCATGTCCTAATGAAGATATTTGTCCAAAAAAAAAAAAAAAAAATAGCTGGATGATTCCTCCCGAACAACACTTAAGGTTGACCTCTGACCCCCACTGACACATACCCACAAGGGCAGCCCACATACACCATATGCATACACATTAATTAACAAATTAAGCAACTTAGTAATAAAAAAAAAAAAAACCTTTAGTCCCAGCCTGAAATACTAAAATGACATAAGCAACGGTGGGTTGGTTAAGTGGAGAATCAGGTTAAGCATGTTTAGCTTCATGATTCCTTTCTGACCCAATCCAAACCAGCCAGAAAAGGAGGCCTGGAAACAGTTTATCAAGGACACCTTTTCAGTGTTTATATTGGAGGATTGTTAGCACTCTATGTGACCTCAGCTGTCACAATGGTACACAAAGAGATGTCACTCGGTACCCAGGGAGCAAGCATCGGGGGTTTGTAGATCAATACACACACCTTGAACTGTACTTGAGAGCAAATCAAAAGCCTGAGCTGACTGCAGCATAGAAGCCAATGTGTAAGCAATCATTTGCAAAGGCCCTTCGATTGAAGTTCACCAGAGAGGGCTCTCGTTTTCTTCATGTTTCCTCTTCGTCTCCCTAGAATGCTACCGAGCTTCCTTCTCTTCCAGACTCATGATTTGGGAGGGAGGGAGGTTAGACCATCTGTAAACTTGTGCATCTATAAACAATCTATAAACCTGAATGGTTATGGATACAGGATAACCAGAACCTGGCATTTCATGGAAAATACGTAAGTCAACCTGTAGACCCACAAAACCTAGATAGAGAAAATAATTTCAAAAATCTACAATGCTTCAATACAACATTTTTTGCTATCACTCAGCATCAGTATTATGAGTGTGTTTGTCTGGGTGAGTGTAGAGAAGGTATATACGTATAGTTGTGTTGAAAAGAAAATAGAAATATAGGTTGTTTCCTTACTTCTTATCTGTAAAGTAACAGAGGATATTACATTTATTGGGACCAAGTGAAGACATGCGAGATAGATTTCAGTATCTAGAGTATGTCCTTTGGTATAACATAAAATACACCTGAATTAACTTATAACCCCACTGCAGTTGACTGAACCCAATCAGATCTGGAGGAACATGACTTCTCCCTCATTCAACAGAAAATTTTCTAAGAAATGAAGAAGCTAAACTTGCCACAGCTGCCATTTACAAACACATACAGACTTTTGGTCAATGTAAACACCTGCATTTCAACATTTCCCTTCTTATTCTGGTCTGGAGAGTGATCGTGATCTAAGTCAGTTATAAAAGCTTTCAAGCTAAGTAGTCTCTTAGACAATAATAGTCTGTAATGGTTTCTCCATACAGTGGTGGGTTCTGTTTCCCAAGCTCAAATGCATTGTAAGTTCCTGGACACACAAACACAGTGGAGCTATACAGCTGGGTAGAAAACTAGATCAACTCCTTCCACATGCTGTCTCAACAGTTTGGAAAAATTAAGAACTTCCCCTTTCTAAGCTGGAAAGTGTGCAAAAAGAGTTGGTATGTTGCTATGTTTAGGGGTTAAGTGCTTACATTTCCTAAGTCTCTTAAGACACACCAATAGGTTCCCCCAGCAGGTTCCAAACTCTGCCCCAGTGAGTCACTCTTAGGGAGATCTTCCATGGAACCATCACTTCTTTGCCAGCTTCTCTGAGCCAATATTCACTTCCTTTTGGAGCAGGGTCTACAATGACAACATTCTGGACTGCCCAGAGTGGTCACGTAGTACGTTAGTACAGAACGCAGGAAACTGAACTCACTTAACCAAACACTGAAATAGAGGACCCACACTATGCCCAGAACTATATTCAAAGCATTGTGGGAAACTCAAAGCTACTGAGAAGAAGGCTGACATGATGCAAAGCTGAGGAATAATGAGAGCTCATGAGTCACTGCCTCACACTGGGAAGCACCAGTTCTAAGGAAGAAGATAAAAGCTGATTCTTAACACTTCCAGATCTTTCTTCCTTTCCTGTGTTTGTTCTATTGCTTTAGAGACAGGATCTTGCTGTACAGTCCAGGCTGAGCTACAACTTACAATTCTCCTGCCTCAGTGTTGCTAGCGATGGGTTTCAAAGTGCAAGCTATCTGCTTAGTTCTCAGGTGGTTAGATTTTTACATCAAGTAGTCTCATTCATAATTGTTGTATCATGTGCCAGAGAATGAGTGGGGAGCCATTCACAGAGTGGGGAAATAGATAGGCTTACTCTAGGAACCGAGGGATGTGAAGTTGGTCAAGTTTCTTAACTTTTCCAAACTTCTTTCTCTGACCTACCAGGATGTAGATACTCACCTTACAGTGTGGGGAGAGTTAAGAAGTCCTAAGAAGCCCACGTCACAGAAAGTACAAGAAGCAAAGGCCACAACCTTCAACTGGCGTGACCTCTGGCTTTAGGCAAAGAACAGTTTACCTTCCCAGCCACTGCTGTGGGTGTCACAGAAGTGTGAATAGAGGCCACCATGGTGAACATCTTCTTCTTTTCCAGATCTCACTGGGCTTCACACGCAGAGTCCTTCTGTTCCCTCACGCCTTTCTCTCTTTCTCCAGAGCTTCTCTCCATTCTTTCTGCTCAAAACAAGCATGGCACCTTGAAAGAATGAACAACCTCCCACATTCCAAAGGGATTCCAAGTGTTTCTCTTTTTTGTCATTTATTTTTTTTTACATTCATTTATTTAGAGAAGGGGTGGCATGCAGGCCCATACTGTAGTACCCACGTGAAAGTCAGAAGACAACCTGCTGGAGTTTCTACCTACCTACCACGTGGGCCCTGGGGATTGAACTGGGGTCTTCAGCCTTAACGGCAAGCACCTTTGCCCACGGGACCATCTCACCTGCCCAGAGTTCCTAACTTGCCAAGGTGTCTGTACGCATCACTGTTCCTAACATCCGGAAGACAATAAAAGTCCATCTGTAAAGCAGGACAGGGAAACACTGGGAGATCTGCACAAGCTGCCAGAGGTCACAGCATGAGACTTGGACAGAGCCCAGGTTACTACCAGGTCATACTCTGGTGGTTCCACTGAAACACTGTGGCTAGGGTTGATGACATCATTTCGCTCCCTGCACAGCAGGATGTTGAGCGGAACAGAGTGAGGGAGCCTGCATCCCTATGTTTACTCCTTCCGTAAATATTTATAGAGCGCTAGCTGTGTACCAAACACTCTTCTAGGCACGAAACAGCAGGGGACAAAGGAGATGATGTTTTTTTATCCTGGTGGAGTTCATATACTACTGGAGGGAAAGAGATAGCAAATAAGCAAAATACGTGCATTCTTAGGTGATCGTGGAAAGACAATGAAGCAGGAAAGGGGGACGAAAAGTGGGGTGTGGGGTCCATGCGCTGTGGTGGGGTGTAATTTTAGATGGAGTGTCCAAGAAGATGGAAGTGAGAAGGTAACACTTTCATGGGACATCTTGGAGAAGAAAGTCTGGGAAGCCACCACATCCAGCAGGAAAGTGGGAGCTGGGAGTGTCCCTGGGCTGACTGAGAAGCAGCAGATGGGCCTGGGTGACTCTGCGAGCCAAATGAAGACCCGATCGGACGAGCAAGGGCGTGGTTCCGGGCCAGGTCGGGGAGCCTAGGGAATCATTGCAAAGATCTGCTTTTGCTCTGACCAAAATGGGGAAGCAGCGCAGGGGCTGGGCAGTGGAGTGTTAAATGATTTAGCAGCTGCTCCTTTGAGCACACATTCAAATGAGATGGGGCCCAGGCTAGGAGTCCATTGCAACAGCCCAAGTGTTTTGTGTCAGTCGATAGAAGCCTCACTCCACGGTAGGGCATGGTTAACTCCTTTAGTAGCCTTGAGGACGCCAGAGCCAAGGCATTCACCTTGTGAATACCCATTGGTCTTAAGATCTCGAGCCGAGCTGAACTTCCAGATGGTCACAAGTCATTAGCGAGTGCCTGGATTCACATCCTCCTAACACACAACACCAGGAAGATGATTCCAGCTGAAGTTTACATTCTCTATTGTGGTCAGGATTGGTATCTATTTGAGGTTTGAAAGATGACTTTCTGTGCCAATCAGAAAGTTGTCTACAATGCCTTTAGAGAGGAAATGGATGAATAAGAATAGGGCTTGTTTTGTTGACGGGGGTCTTTAGAAACCTGAGGTGACTGTGAAATCGTTCAATATATCGAGTCCTTCATAGGAAAAAAACAAAACAAAACAAAATACTGAAGTGGTTGATGACGACCGATTTTATTTACATTCTTAACTTCCAGGCAGGACAGGTCAAAAATGTGCACTGGCAGGCAAATGAACTTCTCCCTGTGCCTCAAACACACAGATCCTTGGAAGGAGACAGTGTGCTCAGGTTCAGTGAGATCCCCAGGGAGACACCTCAGAATACCCCCTCTCTAAGCAACTATGACACTATGGGTGGCCTTTGTCAAGGAAACGTGGAGGTGAGAGATCTCTTTTAACCTCTGGTCAAGAATCCAGATAAACAGTGGGGCTCCTAACTCTGCATACTCAGTGTGAGCCGAGCCTGTCTCTTTGGGCAGCAGAAAGAAATATTAAACCTATCTAAAAAGCTAACCATGCATCATTTTACCAAACTCTAGATAGAGAACTATCATGAAGATGGCTTCTACTGGATGCACATGGACCTATTTTTAATCTAGAAAATTGGACTTGCGTACAGTATCTCGAGGCCTTGGGTAAGAGCAAGCCATACCACAGCTGTAATTCTCTCCTTGAGCACGCAGACTATGTGGAAATATTTTATTTTGCTTTTATCTGTCTCCGGAGTTCATGTGATGCACTTCAAGAGCCAGCCATTCTCTGGGGCTTATGGTCTTGGCAGAAGCGGCGGCCCCGTTAAAAGGTCAAACAAGGCCCACTTCCGCCCCCTCAGACCAGCTGGGATCTTCCATTCCCAGACTTGACTTTCGTTCCCCGCGCTAGCCTTGAGGCTTTGTCCTCTAAGAAACCGCAGCACATCGAGATGATTTTCACCTGAGCTAGTCTCTGCCTTCCTTTACAGGACTATCATGAGGACAGCTTTTGATTAGCAGAAGGCCGAATATTCCTGTCTCCTTGGGAGTGATGAGATATCCAAAGCCACACAGTCTCATCTTCCTATTTTCTCCGAAACAGTCCTACACGGCGGCACAATTCCCATGGTGTCCTTTGGGTTCCCTAGGCTAGGCAAACTCGCCTGTTTGGTTGCTACTTACTGGAACACACACTGTCCACTCTTTGCTTGGCGCCTTTTCGGTTGATTAGATCTTCTCCACTATGGAGAATAGAAGTAAACAGAATTGCATATTGATACTTACTATCATAGAGTATAGATCTGGGAATCCTAGAAGCCACACAGCCCAAACTTCTACTCCACGAAGAGAGTCTCTCTAGGATGTCTTCACACTGAGCAGGATTCTATTTGTACTTGAGCCTATCCTGTGATAAGCCCACCCACCCTCACCCACCCACACACTGCTTGGTAAAGCACTGGGTTAAATGGTGGGCTATTTTCTTCTAGAAAAGTCCTTGACCGAGTCATCCTGTCTCTCCAGCTTCACCCCATCTCCCAAAATTACTTCAACTGGTAGAACTCAACATCTCAGGATCTCCAATACCCACCCATCTTCGCCATTGTTCTCTTTCTCTGGTCTCATTTGATCAAAGCTCCATGTGAAGACTTGGAGAACTCACAGCTGACAAGTCCAGGTCGATCTGCAAGGTAAAGAAGGTTGGGATCGCCTAAGCTGAGAGCTCCTGAGCTGACTACAACTGATAATAGCTCTAATAATCTGCTCAAACAGGATATCTTCCTTGTATGACTCCGGCTCTGTAGTTGCTCACATTTTCTAAAAGTTTTTAATGTGTTCCTTAAAGTTAATACACAATGATTATTTAATACAAAACCCTCAAAGGAAATAGCTACCTGCCTGAATTAAGTACAAAATCAGGGAAAACTTGGAAGTGTCTGTACGTGAGGCTGACTACAGCATTTAAGCAGGCTCTTACTGCCATCTAGTGGTCATAGCTGGAAGTACCTCCCATATTCAAAATCTGCAGAGAGAGGTTCAGGGGATCAAATGGGAATCCATTTTATTTTCCTCTTTGAATATGAAATTTAAGGTGTGAAGTCGCACCTTAAATTTATTTTCCAGTCCATTATGTGTGCCTTTACTTTAGTTATCACTGTCACATCGTTTACATTGAGGCTTTCAAATAAATCACATCTATTTTCTCACAGATGTCAGAAAGAAACACTATTCTCTTTTAGGCAGAAAAAAAAGCGTCTCAGGTGAGCATAAATAACGATATTTTTATCTAAAAGAAAACACACACTTCTGCATAAATGTGTTCATCTTCGGATGTAGTTTTAAGACTTTTTTTTTTCATTGCTATGAAAGCTGTCGTTTATAGCTAACCTTGAGTGCATTGTTCCTCACAATTAGAAGTAGATACATTTCACAGGCAGAGAAGTTGACAAGTCTTTAAGGGTTCACACTTAGTTTCCCAGGAAGAGCTGAAGTTAATTAGAAGTGATTATACATACATACATTGTGTGTGTGTGTCTGTATGTTTCTGTTGCTGCACCACAAAGACACCACAAAGGCCCTAGGAGGGTTTCATGTTTTGTTTTGCTTTTTAATGTTTTAAAAATAAACATAATCTCCTTCCCATGGGTTGCTATAAGCCAGTAAATCTAGGAAGCTCAGCAGGGTTGGGCAAGGTCACTGACTGTCAGAGCTCTAGGGGGAACGGGGAGCAATCCTGAGCATCCAATGCTGGCACTCTAATCCTTCCCCAGCTTGAGCTTCCGAGGCATAAGGGGCAGCCAAGCCAGGGCTGACACACTCCGTGTCAGCACCACACCCTACCTAGAACAACCAGTACCATGAAACTACACCCTCACCCTTGAACGGAAGGTGAGCACCCAAGCCTAGTGTGCTCATATCTTGGATCTAGTATACAGGAAAAAGAATAAAATACATGTTCTTGCTTCAAAATGCAGGAGCCTTTATTGTCTTGTTGTGGTTGGATTTTATAAATATACATCGCAGTTTATACTTAATAAGAATGACAGGTTAATCCATCTATATTTAAATTTAACAAAAACCCAAAATATGGAGATTCTTGCATGTATGTATCTGACTATATGCACATGTATATTTGTGTATACTCATAGATCTACTGTGATAGTGAAGAAATAGAGCACGTTAAATGACATTATAAACTATAAACACAGAGGTGGTCAATATCACTGAAAGGTGCCAGAGAAAGAAGCGGAGGCTCCCCCTGCTGGGGAGATCTGGAGATTGGGGCCTGGCCTGAGGATTTGACAGGATAGATACAAAGAATAACTATACCTGGAATATTCAAATTTCATTGTCAAAACAGAAAATATCTGGAAGGCAGTCAGGGTGGATGGAAATCTACCTTACTTACGTAAGTCGGAAATGAGACTTCTTCAACAACCACAGAAGCAGAAAGACCGCAGGGTGGAGTGTTTGATCTGGGGTGTGGCTCAGTGGCAGAGCAGTTGTCTAGGATTCTGGAGGCCCTCGGTTGACTGCCCACTGCCACAAAGTGAAGGAAGCTTTTTTGATGACTTCAAAAAAGCCATACTCCTAAAAACTGAAGATGGATCGCACTACTTGCTCTCCACAAAAAAAAAAAAAAAAAAAAAAAAAAAAAAAAAAAAAAAAAAAAAAAGTTAAATACACAAAGTTCTAACTGCTAGGAACAAACACTTTCTGAGCAAGCAGCCTTCATTTCATTTTCTTTCTTTCTTTCATAGTATTTTTATTGATTACTCAGGAATGTCACATCATGAACCCTAATCACCCCCACTTCCCAGACCTCCCAGGTCTGCCCAGATCTAGGAGACTCCACTTCTACTCCACCCCAAAAAAAGAAGAAAAGGGAAAAAAATCCTATTTGTGTTACTCATACATAAATTGGAGCATGGTCAAACTCCCAGGGGCCAGCCCCTTAAAGAAAACTGAGTCCTTCCCCATCCATACCCTCGCCTGAAGCCGTCAGTTCTGGAGGGCTACACTTTAGCATCCTCACCACAATTTCTTTTAAAGAGTTCTCTTTGATGGTTTTCTGTGTACAGCCTTCATTTCTTACTGGGTATGAACATGGTATTGACGAATGGAAAAGTAGTCTATTGTAGCCATCGGGAAAGCCAGCCAGAAGCAAGGTGAACATGGTATTGACGAATGGGAAAGTAGTCTATGGTAGCTATCGAGAAAGCCAGCCAGAAGCAAGGTGCACATGCTTCGTTTTTAATCCTTGAAAGGAGTTTCCTGGGTAGACCTCAGTGGGTGGCTCTGTTATAGTCTTCCCGTAAGACTCACTAT
>JADRCC010578431.1:0-16762 GCA_019843855.1 Hylomyscus alleni
CCCCCCCCCCTTCTTAGTCCCGGCTCTTTATTCTCTCAATTTGTCCAAACATCCATTTAGTCTGATCCTCTTCCCCCAGTGACCTCACAGTGTCAACCTAGTTCCAGTCTATACCTTTTGGAGAGGGTATCCACGATCTTGTCTTGACCCCCTTTCATCAGCTTAGGCTGCTTTCCCTCCTTGTCCTCTCTTCACACTTCTATGTCTTGAGAAGCATTCCTCTCCTCTGTGCCTGTCCTCCTGAGCCTCTTAGCTCTGACACAGGACCCACCTTCTCTTCTGCCAGCTTCATCTTCCTAGACTCCCTAGAATTACTCCCTCACCAGGCTCTTCCCCTGGCCTGTTATCCCACAATGTCATGGTCATCACTCCATGTCGTGGGTAGACAGCTGATGAGGCCAATGTTGAATGCAAATAAAACAATTTATTCTTTGCCAGAAGCCAGTCTGTGGGTTTGACGAGAATCCTCCGTGTACACAGACTTCCTCCTCAGCTTGTCACATGACTGTGGTCTCATAGTGCCACCCTCTTCCTCTAGGACTCACAGAGACTTAGGGATTCTGTGCCGTTCTCCTTAGCACAAGAGTTTGTCCAGACCCACTGGACTCTGGCCTTCAGAACAACTCTTCTGTTGCTTCGGTTAGACAGGGCATCCACCTATGCCCTTTATAGACATGTCCTGTCTTGTGTACAAAGTCAATGCATGACAGGCACTGAATGCACTTAATTCCTATATTGGAATTTACTTCTTTAAAATCAGATTTTTTTTCCCTGTAGCATTCTCCTAACTGAAAGAAACCCTTCTGAAATGGTGTGTGTGTGTGTGTGTGTGTGTGTGTGTGTGTGTGTGTGTGTATAAGAGAGGGAGAGACAGAGAAAGAGAGAGAGAGAGAGAGAGAGAGAGAGAGAGAGAGAGAGAGAGAGAGAAAGGGGGAGAGGACAGGTTGTTTACATATGCACTCGCAGAAGGAAGACTGTTTTATGCTGTATTGGGATTTTCTCAGTAATTTAAGAGATACTTATTAAGTGTCTTATATCTGCAAGGCACTGTGTAGGTGTAAATATTATCTATCTCCTAAATAAATATTCATTAAAGACTTCATTTTAATATTCATTAAAACAAGTACATGAATTATTTACTCACTTGGAGGCCATGATGAGCTCTAAGAAGAAAGCAATACTTTTGGTTTCTTTTGTGTCCCCCTGAAGGTGTAATGAATGTTTTCTGGGTGCTGGGCAACAAATGGGGCCTAGGAATGCAAGCTAAGGAATACACTTTAGGCAGTCAATCCCTGTGGAAGCAAGTCAGCATCTGATGATGAGGGCAGTAGGTGTCGGGAAGGCAATGGTTATGAGCTACATTAGTTCATGTGCTTGCCTTCCTAAAGTAGGAAGAACCCAAGGCCACTGGAGCTGGGAGATTCTTCCCTTGGGGTCCTCCTTGGAAACCTACTGGCTTCTATTGCAACTATTTACTTGACTGATTTTCTGATAATGCTGAGAGCCCCTCCCCTACCACATACACATACCCATTCAATAACAAAGAGATGCTTCCAGGAATCAAAGAAGTCTCCTAATTGGTCCAATCTGATCCCTGCAGGAGGCAAGTACAGCTCATCACCAAGATCTTTACGAAAGACAGGAATGCGCTTATCCAAATGAACTCTATCATGCCCACCAACTGCAGTGCTGTTCTCTGCTATCGTGGAGGGGTTCTGGAGGCCCTTGTTTCATTACTCTGGCTTGTATAGACATGGACTTAGGCTCACAAACCCAGATAAAGAAGAATAAAAAGAGAAAAATTCTCCATGAGTCAGATAACTGGTTTGAGCTTAGCTGGCATGAAGGACATCACAAATGGTCTCCTCTGTCATCATTAGCTTCAGGCTCCACATCCTGTGTCTCTGGTAACACATCAAAATAACAAAATAACTCTCCTAAGAATTTGAAATACAATGTGAAGGAAGGAAGGAAGGAAGGAAGGAAGGAAGGAAGGAAGGAAGGAAGGAAGGAAGGAAGGAAGGAAGGGAAGAAGGGGGAAAGGAAGGAAGGAAAAAAAGGAAGAGCACATTTTTTCACAATATTTAAAATATCTTACAAACAGGAAGAAGGCAGAGGTAGCAGGGCTTTATTGAAGCCTATTGAGGAAAGAGAATGGCCTCTTGGTAAATCATGGTCATTTTTTTAAAACAAATGTACTTATTTCTTTTCTTTTCTTTCTTTAACCTAAAAATAACTCTATTCTACTTCATAATTTGAGATCCAATTTGTTTCTCTAGCCTTGAGTTGAGACATGGCATTTTTAGTTAAAAAACAAAGAATGGAAGTTTTTCCCTCCCTTAAGAGGGACAATCTCAACAAACCTGACAATCACCTAGATAGAAAATGCCCCCTTAGGAACTCTCTTAGTTCCAGAGACTTAAAAATAGTACTAAGCTTCAACACGTAAGTGTGTACAAGGGCCACAGCTCAGCAGAAGGGAACTCATCCATGGGTCATCCCAGATTCATAGTTGGGATAGGCTCAATGCTGACACTGCCTTATAGGTCTTTTGTGAAACAGTGAGCCCATATAAGGATCCCACCCTATATTTTATCTGTTCTGTCTCTTGGGGCATGTACTACAAGCTAACCTGTGGTCTTAGATACTGGGGGTGTGTGTGGGGGGTCCCTCTTCTACCTTCCCTCTCTTCACACAGCCACACTCTCCAGTTTTGGCAGCGAGATGCAGAAGGTGTTCCCTGCCTTGCAATACCATTTTTGTCCATTCTGAATCAATTGTTGTCATTCAGCCAGGCTATCTACTTACTCTCTTACTTTGTACATCATGAATCATTTCCCTGGAGGCTCCCTAGTCCTTCACACAACCTCAAACCCATCTCTTCATTCACTACAGTGGCAGACTGCTTGAGTGAAGTCTTCCTAATGGCTATGACTTAAGCCAACCAAGGTAGGTGAAACTATGCACTTTGGTAGTTTAAGGGAACTTCCTTTCCCTCCCTCAGCTTTTTTAAGGGGAGAACTATCTGTGTGGGTTTTACAAATGGGCTGACCTGTTCTCAAAGACCTGGGTCAGAGGCTGAAGAGAAGAAAAAGTGTCACTAGGACCTGAAAAGTGTTCCCTTACACCCACCCCTATCTTCCTGTATTGTGACTATTAGTTGTATTAGTTTCTTTTCTGTTGCTGTAATAAAACATCATGACCCAGGCAACTTGTAGAAGGAATGCAGTTCACTTAGTTTAATTTACTTAGTCTGAGAGTCTCAGAGCATTAGAGTCCATGACTGTGGAAACAGTGTTGTAAACGGCAACCCGGCCCAGACATGGCCACTGGAATAAGAAGCTGAGAGCACAAACCAAAGGGGGCACATAAGGTAGGAGAGGCTATTTAGGTCAAAGCCAACACAGCGCAGCCCCCAAGTGACATACTTCCTCAAGCACAGCTAAAACTAAACTTCCTAAAGAGTGCCACCAACTGAGCATATGATTGCTCAAATGCCCAGGTCTGTGAGAGATTTTTCTCATCCAAACCACCATGAGACGTAAGTAATAAAGATCATATACGAGTTACGAGTTGATACTCGTAGTGACACATACTTTTAGCCCCAGCCCTCTGGAGGCAAAGGCAGAGGTAGGGAGATTTCTGTGACTCTGAGGCCCAATTGGTCTATGCAGTAAGTGCCAGCCAGGGCTACATAATGAGACCCTATCTAACAACAACAATGTTTGTATAAGGTCACAGGGTGCAGCCCTAGTGTGACAAGGTTCAGCATCTTTGCGTGAAGATAGAGATAACGGCTTGCTTACTTTCTCACCATGAGAAGGCACAGTCTATAAGCCAGGAGGAGCACCTACAGTATCAGAATCCAAATAGCAAAGAGCCCTGATATCGGTGTCTCAACATCCACCATCCAGAACTGTTAGAAAATGAGTGCTCATCAGTTAGGACATCCAGACTGGGACGTTCTATTTCGGCTGCAAAGCCATACTAGGGCGTAGACTGCTGGTTAGAAAGCGGGGGCACTTGGGGTCCACACAGTTAGTGACACTACATAATTCACGCTGAGATACTGAGAACTTGGTAGTTGCTTGGTCCTTGTGGATGCTGCCTCAACAGTCAGCTAGAGGTAGTTGCACCATAGCTACCTTTCATTGAAGCTGGCAGGCTACCTCAGCGCTTCTAATCCGGTGCCAGAAACCCCGGAAGATTCCTGGATAGCCGCTGGTTCCTAGTCCATAATGAAAACTTGGAAACGCTGGTTCCACTGTCAGGGATGGAATCAGCAGCAGCAGGAGGGAAGGCCAAACAAACAAAATGCAAGATAAACTTCTTTCTGTCGAGCCTTTTTAATTAAAATCTGGCCTGCTACCAAAGGGCGCCACCCACATTCAGGGTGGGCGTTTCCAAGTCAATCCAAAAGTGAGCATAGTTCTTCAGCTGAGACTCCCTCCTCAGGCTCAGGAGATGCTAACTTGTCGCCAGTTGAGATTAAAAATCAATCATAATAGAGTGTACAGCTATGTGTTTTATTTTATGGTCTAATTAGCACACACAGAATGAGTTTTCGTTATGGCGTTTTCAAACAGAATTTGTTCCTGTCGATTCTCTGCTGTGCTCTTTTCGACCGGTCCCATCCACCACCGTCACCTCTTTTCTGCCCTTCACATCTCAAGTATCTGGTTGCGTCCTCACCTTCTTCAGCAAAAACGCTGCATTTAACCAATATTTAGCCCATTGGCAGCTAACACAGTTGCCCATATACTGAGGGATTTCGCCACCGTCACTCTTGCATTTTTTAGAAGTATGTTGAATTATCTTCCAGCTCCATCCCTCTTGCCTCCTTCCTCAGTTATCAGTTCTTCCCATTTCCTTTCATGACCATACAGTCTTTATAACAAACAATCTAAAGTCCAATAAAAATCGTTACTTGACTCTCTTTTCATACATGCGAGAACTTTGTGAAGTTTAATTCTGTTACCTTGCTATCATATTTTGTGTGGCTTCATCCATTTAGTATCCATGTATTTTAAGTTGGTATTGCTCCATAAATTTGACATTTAAATTTGTCCACATATTTACATTTTCTGATTCTTTTTATTTCTTGCATTTCCGTACTTTTATCTGAGATAAGCTCTCCCGCCTTAGAAAAATCCTTTAGTATTTCTTTTGAATGTGTGCTTAAAGGCAAAAAAGTCAATAACTGTTTCAATTTCAGTTTGTCTGAAAGTGTATTTTCTTTCATTTGAAAGGGAAGTTATTTTTCTTGATAGGTCTCTAGGTGAAGCCTTTGGGACCTGGTTACACATAAAGACAGAACCCTCCAGGACAAGATTAGTGCCCTTATCAAAGAGGTTCCAGAGAGCTTCCTTGTCCTTGAATATATTACAGCTATAGTTTTTTTTTAAAAAAAAAGTCTATCCAATGATGTTTAAACCCAAAAAAGCTTATCCAGAAACTGCTTCGACCAAGTAATTGAATTTGTAGAAAATCAGTGGAAACAAATTAAATGCAGATAAAGCAGAATGCAGTAAGATAAGCTTCATATCATTATTTATAGTCATGAAAATTGGAAACAAATATAAAGTCTGACATTCAGGCAATTATCAAGTAAATTATGCCCATCTATACAATGCAATATTGTAAAAGCAATAAAATTATGTTTATGGAAAAAATTAGTCCAAAAAGTCTTTATATTTTTATCATAAGTGACTTCAGTATATTGTGTGATGTTTAGTTAAATGACAAAGCCAAAATGCAGAGAAAAGGCCTGAAACTAAAACTATAACTCGATTACATGTTTACAGTAGATAAGAGTTGAAACTGATTTCTATCATTGGAACATATGACTTTCATACACAACTGGAGTAGATCCACTTTTCTCTTTCTTTTCCATTTGAAAAGATAAATTTGAATCCCTTAAAGGATGTTTGACTTAGAGGATTAAAATCACCATAATTCTCTATAGAAAGATTACAAAAGACTCATTTACATTCGGATACATTTTTTTCTAAATCTCAAATCACTGAGAAAACTCCTGCACAAAACGCCTCCTTCCGACTCTACCTGTCCTCTCAAAACTTCTACTTAGAACTCCTCATCCCTAGAGCACTATGAAGAGAGGAGGGAGGCCTTTCAGAGCTGGTGAGATCCTTAGGCTGGAGCCCTAAGGACAGGATCAATGTCCTTATCAGAAGTCCCAGAAGGCTGCCTGTCCTTTCTACTATGTGAGGATGAAGTAAAAACCTGGCCATTGTGAGCCAGGAAGGGAGCTCTCACCACCCACAAATCACACTGCTCTCTGCTCCTTGGGTTCCTAGAATCCCAGTTTGAGGAGCGGCGTGTGTAAACCACCAAAGCCTATGGCATTTTTCAGCTGAAATGGATTAAGGCAGTAGTATAAACACATGATCTTTATGTGAAATGTGTTTCCCAGGCTTTATATTGAAAATTACATCCCACGCAGATTTTATCGAGAGGTTTATTTTTTTAATGGTATCCACCACCCCACACAGTACTAATCAGTTTCTGAACCTCATTAGGGGTGGTAATAATGCTTCCCCAACAGGAATTAATTTTATGCTAATCATATATGTCAGTGACTCTCACAGCTGCTTCACAGAAGCCAGGATTTTGCAAATTAGTTGCTTTCTTATTTGGGAAGGGTGTAGGATGGGCCAGAAGCAAAGGCATCACTGGGGCTCACAGAATGTTTTTGGACTTGTTAATTAGCCTAGCAGTCTTGTTTTATCATTTCATCAGAAGATGGTTTGGGGCTTAAGCCATCCTGAGGTCATCAATTTCTGACTCAGCTGATTAACACTGGGCTCGTCAGATAATTGGAAAGGTCAGACAAAACAGTGTCTAGTCTTTCTCCTAAAGCGAAAATTATTGTCAGATAATTTTCTAAGGGATACTCCAGCCCTTGCTGGAAAGAGCTCGGGGATTAAGGAGATCTTCACTTAGATCCTTGGTCCCTGCCGTGCGGCTTCGGAAAAAAAGAGCTTGTCTTTATGAACTCCTGTTTCTTAACATTGTGAAATGGAAATGAACACATCTCTTCCATGGTAAGGTGTAGATGATATACATGGAGCACAGCACCCATCACACTGTAAGGGTATGATACATTTCCATTTGTCTAAACTGTCTTTTAGCATGTCCTGGAAACCTTTGTGTGTTTTGAAAGATCAAATGGCAGCTTCTAAAGTGGACACACGTTTTTTTCACTTTGGAGGTCAGGCTGGGTAGGCTGCTCTTGGCTTTCAGCATTAAAGGTATAATACAATGAATGGGGGAGGCGCATAAAGTACTTGTTGTACAAGTGTGACTACCAACGTTTCAATACCCAGAACCCACACAAACATTGAATAAGCACTGTGGTCTGTCTGTAATCCATAATCTAAGGAGGCAGAGAGAGAAGGTCCCCAGGGCAAGCTGGCCTTCCATGCATACATACATGAATATCTGCACACTCAACACATACGGACACACATATACACCATATACATGAGCCAAAAAAGGTGAGAGATGATAAAATATTGGGTGGGTTAGGTGTGGGTGGGAATAGTAGAGGGATGGACACATTAACATCCTAGGTTCCAGCAAAGGACAAAGACTCGGCATGAAAGATCCAATGGAGGAATGAGGAAGTTTGTTGGATTGATTCATGTCACTGGCATTATTAAACACATATGTGGGCACAGAGTTAGATCTAGAGAAGAGAGTAGGAGTGACACATGCCCTGTCCCCTCTGTCTTTAGAAGGCTTACCCTCTAGAAGGAGAACCAGGGAAATGCAGCATGCCCCCAGGAAGTGATCTGGGAGATGAGCAGGAATTGAGCATATGAAGACAATAAGGAGGAGCAGGGGGCTTTTGGTAAGGGAAAATATGCTCCAGACACGGAGTAGAAAGAACACTGGACAGTTCCAATGGAAATCCTAAGCAGACAAAAAAGTGATGTCAGGTCTGTCTACCTGAGGAACCACAGGGATCATCTATACAGAAAGCCATACATGACTTTAGAATTTGCTGGTTTTATAAGCCTAGATTACCAAGTTGCATAGCCTTTTAAGACATTTTAGTCAAGCTTTTAATCTTAAAATAAATATAGATTCACACAAGTCTCTGTGAAAATTAGAGAGAGGTTCTCTACCATCCCTCCATCCCTCTAGAGCTGGTATCTCATCAGAGCCTCATAACCAGTAAATGGACAGGGATACAGGAAAGATACGGAGCATTTTCACACACACCCCCGAGAGGGCCTCGTGTCCCCCATTTATGACCGCACCCCTCTCTCTGCTGCTCAACCTCTTCTTAACCCACTAATCAATTCTTTGTCTCTATCATCCGATATAAGATATCTAAGGCATCTTCTGATACCTATGTGCCCTATAGATATATTTTATGCTTCATTTCTGATATTGATGAGTTACATCGTGATTTTTAATATATATTTATTTTCAATGGTGTGTAGGTGAGAAGGGGATGTGAGCGTGTGAGCTGAGTGCCCAGGAAGGCCAGGAGAGATTGTAAGACCCCTTGGAGCTAGAACGGTTCACAATCACCTGTGTAGGTTCTGGGAATCAAACTCAAGTCCACTGCAAAAGCAACAAGCACTCTTAACAGCTGAGCGATCTCCCCAACCTATCATCACCATTTTTTGACTATGTTTTTGTTTATTAATTTTTGAGGATTTCATACTATGTATTCTTATCATATTCAGCCCCAGCTCCTCCCACTAACTCCTTCCAGCTCCACTGTCATCTTCCTATTCCCTCTGAAATTTGTGTTCTACTTTTTAAAATAGCCTACTAACTCTGTACTCGTGGATGCTGGGCCATTTACTGAAGTGTACTCTACCAGGGGCCATACCCTTAATAAAACTGATTCTCTTACCTCTTGAAGCCATCGACTACCCATAGTTCCTCAGTAAAGGGAGGGGAATGGTAACACCCTCCTGCCTCCCACTCCATGCTAGAAGGCTGACTTGCTTGATCTTATGCAGACAACCGTAGCTACCATGAATTTCAAGAGTACAGTCATCTTGTTAGGTCAAGAAGACACTGCTTTTCTCTGGTCCTCTTGGCATCTGGTTCTTATCATCTTTCTACCCCATCTTCACTGTAGGTGAGATGGTAGAAGTCTCCTTTGTGGCTGAGCAGTCTCTTAGTCTCTGCCCAAGGACCAGCTGTGAGTTTCTGTGTTAACCACTCTGCCTGATGCAACGAAACTTCTCTAGTGAGGTAGAGATGCAATAATCTGTGGGTATAAAGTTGAGAAGTCGGTTTGATTATATCCATTTAGTTCACCTCTCAGGCCTGTGAGCTCCCTAAACATGGGATCTTTCAGATTTTCCTAGTTTAATGGAGTGCTGCATGAAAATTCCCTTGTAATAGCCTTTCTCCCCTTGGCATCTGTTGTAATGTTTCTTAACTCATTTATGATGTTGTTTCCCCCCATGGCTTTTTTCATTATTCCTTGGTGGTTTTTAATGTCTCTTTCCTTCTCCTTCTCTCCCACCCTCACCTATCCCCATATAAAGACCTCCCCTACTACCCTCGTCTCTCCATCTCCTTCTCTCCCACCCCGGGCACCACTGTCCCTTTTTACTTTCCTAGTTTCTGCAGTTACTTGAAGCTATATCCTGACATTTGGATTTGGAGCTAAAATCCACTCTTCTCCAATATAGTGCTTGAAGTCCTAGCATTCAGCAAAGCAGCAGGTTGAAAAATCAACTTACCCAATAAGTATGTTCCCATATTGCCAAGTCAAGTAGACTGAGAAAGAAAGCAGAGAGATTATTCCAATCACAATACACACACACACACACACACACACACACACACACACACCTTGGACTAATCCTAAAGACTTATTCAATGAAAGCATTAAAACACCAAAGAAAGAAATCAAGAAGGCACCAGTAGATGGAGAGACTCTGATGCACTGGACTGATAATATGAATACTGTGAAAATGGCCATCTTACTGAAAACAATCTAGAGATTCGAAGCTGGCCTTATTAAAAATCCAGAGCAATACTTCACAGAAACTCAAAAAGGAAGCTCAGATGCATGTAGAAGCACAAAAGATTCCAGATAGCCAAAAGAAACCTGAATAAAAGCATTATTGAATGATAAAGAGAGAGAACCAACCAACCCCTGAAAGCTGCTCTCCTCTCTTACGTGTGCTTGCCTACACACATACACACATGCACACAAAATAGATAAAAATGCAATTCAAAATGTAAAATAAAATAAAGGAATATCAATTAAATGTACGTGAAGAAATACTGATAGAACTGCTGGGAAATAGGAACGAAGGGAGATTCCCTGGAAGGAGTCCCTGGAGGGGTTTTCCATGGAGTGCTGTGGACATTTGGGATAGATCCAGAGCAGGGGAAAGGAGAGAGTGTCTGCTGTGGAGGAGGATGAGCTGCCTAACATATGCATTTTGCACAGTATGTTTATTTAAGAGATTTCAGGTAAGAATTAAATTTAAAAAAAAAAAAAAAAAAGGACAGCTTTTTAAAGCTGAATAACCATGGAGTCGGTGGGACAATAAAAACACACAGATAACTCGAATGTCTATATATTTTATTTTTCCAAACACTGTACAATGGTACAATGGTATTTATCATTTAATATTTACAGAATCCCCATAAACACGACCCAGAAAATCTGACTGTACTCAGTTTACAGATGGGCAAATGTGCATCACAAACCAGACCCACTATCAGGTCAAAAGTGATGGGGTGTAGTATTTATTTTGTTAAGGGTTGTCTCTTAGCCATTTACCCTATATTCTTTAAATGTACTTATTATTTTAAGGCCTTTTCTTCTTTTCATATTATGGGATGAGTATATTGTTTTTATGCTTGAGAAATTTTCAAGTTTAACATCAACAACACAAAGATTAGAGAAAATTACTTAAAACTGACACTGCTGGGAGTATCAAAATTTCTGACTTCAAGTTCTCTGTCATAATTATAATAGCAAAAACAGCATAAAAGCAGTACTAGCACAAAAACAGACACATTGATTAACAGAATACAACTGAAAGCCCTGATGTTATGTCCACACACCTGAAGCCATCTCGATTTTTTTAAGAGATGACAAAAATACACTGGATAAGATTTCTCTCTCATCTTGTTCACAAGTTGATTTCAAATGTATCAAAGATGTCAATGTTCAATATGAAACTTCTGAAGAGTAGAAGGTAGACTACAGGATATAGGTTCAAGAAAGGACTTTCTGTATAAGATTTCATTTGCAAAGGAAAGTTCAACAACAATCAACAAGTAGGACTTCATTATATTATAAGGCTTCTGTGCTACAAGGGAAACTGTTTATGAACTGAAAAGGCAGCCCACAGGATAGTGATGAATCTTTGCCCACTATATGTATGGCAGAATATTTATGTCATAAATATTCAAAGAACTGAAAAATATAAACACCAAGAAAACAAACAATCCAAATTTAAAATGACCTATGGGTTTGAACAGAGAGTTCTCAGAAGACGACATGTAAATGGCTATTTTTTAAAATGTTTACTAATTTATTATTTTCAATTGAAATATAATTACATCATTTCCCCCTTCTAAATATTCCCAAGTCCCCAACTCCCTGTAAAATCCATGGCCTCTTTTTCTAATCGTCACATCCAACGACTAAACAGGTATGTAAGCTCTTTGGCTAGATCTACTTCAGTCTCTGTGAGACCCTATGAGCCCTGCTTATTTGATTGTCTGGGTCTCCTCGTGTTCTTGACCCCTCTAGTTCCTGTGGTGGCTCAAGATTATGGGAGTGGCCAACCAATGACTTGCCTAACTTAAGACCCAAACCACAAGGGATCTCAGGCCTGACACTGGAACTAGAAGCTGGATGGTTCAAAAAACGAGGGTACAACCAAACATGAGTTTTAATTTGTATTTCCTGGTGACTAAGGATGATTGGAAGTGTCATAAATAAATAATAAACAAATAAACAAACAAACAAACAAATAAATAAATAAATAAATAAAATTTCTTAGCCAAGTTTAATCTGACCTGAAACATTCCACCAGGAAAACTAGATTTCATAGCTACCAATGGAGAAAAATCAATCAATGATTCTATGCCTGTGAACCACGACAATGACCTGCACGGCAAGATATCACTTTACTAAAACAGCATAATTCCTGACTGCAATTCTTAAGGCTTATCCTTATATGGGCACATATGTGCAGCTCTCCACCATCATCAAAGGTACATCGAGCAGAGACAATTGCAGAATTCCACACTGGTCAAAGGCAAAGAACAATCGCTCAAGATAATGACAACACCAGCTGACATGCCAGTGTAGCTGGTGAAATACCTCACAAGGCCCCACCCCTGCATGAAGACCTACAGGCAATTCATTACTTCTAAGAGATGGAGAATTAGGGTTTTTTTATAGGTATTAGACCCCTAAACAGTTACCTAACTCCAAATGGTTATCCCTAAAAACATATACATATAAAAATATATACAGCAAATTGATTCAGCAGGTTGTATTTATAGATTCATTCATACATTCACACACATCCACATACATATATCTAACAAAGATAGGTATGTGTTGGGAGAAACCAGCATATCTGTGCCAGGCCATTGGTATATTCTCTGTGGTTGTTTATCGTGGGGTTTGGTGGCACTCCTAACAGTGGGAGTAGGGATGTCTCTGATTTTTTTGCCTAATCTTGGGACTCCTTTCCTCCTACTGGGTTGCCTTGTCCAGCCTTAATATGAAGCTTCATGCCTACTCTTTATTGCATCTTGTTACGCTGTATTTGGTTGATATCCCTGGGAGGCCGGCTCTTTTCTGGAGGAAAATGGAGGAGCAGTAGATAGCACAGACTGGGGAGAATGGGAGGAGTGGAAGGATGGAAGGCTGTGGTTGGGATATAGTGTATGAGAAAAGAGTAAATTAAAGCCACAAAGATAAAAACCTTCAAACTTGGAATACATTCTCTGTGTTCTTGAAAAAAGATTATGTTGGTTTCTTCATCATCTTTTAAAAACAAAAAACAAAACTATTTTTCATCTACTGTTTGCTCTATGTACATAAAAAAGTATTATCTGCTCCTGGTAGCTTCTTAAAAATCCCATAATACTCTGACTTGTTTAGGGTTACTCTTGCTGTGAAGAGACACCATGACTAAAGCAACTTTTATAAAAGAAATCATTTAATTGGGGTTTGCTTACAGTCTCAGAGGTTTGGGCCATTATCATAATAGCGGGGAATATGGCAGCTCACATGACACTGAAGGGGGGGAGGGGAGGGGGAGGGAGGGAGGGAGGGAGAGGCCAGCAGGCCAGCATCATCAGGTCTGGTGTGAGCTTTTTGAAACTGTCAAGCCCAGCCCTAGTGGCACACTTCCTCCAACAAGGCCTTACCTCCTAATCCTTCGAATCATTTCAAATAGTACACTTCCTGGTAGCTAAGCTTTCAAATATATGAGCTTCTGGAGGCCATGCTTATTCAAACTACTATATACTCCTCTCTACCTCTGGTCATTTTCTTGCTTGGTTGTCTTCTTTATCCAATATTTATACAGTCATTTCTTCTTCCTTAAGGCATTTATATTATTTACCTTTTGTCAACATTTTACTTTTAAAATATCTGTGAATTATTTTCATAGTGAATTCCTCACACTAGTGAAGGTAATTATTTTCGTAGTGAATTCCTTACACGTAGTGAGACAGTGTACAGTTGGGTATTTTATTTCAAAATTCATCCTGTCAACTTCTTTTGATTTAAATGTTTACATAATTTGCATTTACCATTTTTGACACATTGTAGCTAAAGTTTGCCTGAGCGTGGGTGTGTTTGTTTTCTGTTTATTTTCCCTCTTGATCTTTCTTTCCTTTTCCTCAATGAATCGGTATGGTGTCTTTATTCCAGTTAAAGCCTCATGCCCAAAGAAGTTTGGGGAGGAAAGGACTCCTCTCATTCACAGTTCCATATAACAGTTTGTCATCAAAAGCAGTGAGGGAAGGAGCCTGGAAGCAGGAGCTGATACAGAGGCCATAGAGGGGTGCTGCCTACTAGTTTGCTCATCATGGCTTGTACAGCATTCTTTCTTATAGAACTCAGCACCACCAGCCCAGGGGTGGCATCACTCACAATTGGTTGGCTCCTCACTCATCAACTACTGATAAGAAAAGTCTTTACATGCTTGTTTTCAGCCTAATATTATGGAAAATTTTGCTTAATTCTGTCCCCTCAGATGACTCAAGTTGACATAAAGTCATCTAGCACAAATGAATTCAAATTTTGTTTATCCATTGTGGTTTTAGTACATATATACTTTAATAGCCCTTTAGTGTTTTCTGTAGGTATTGTGAATATGCATAGATGATAGATGATAGATATAGATTGTATAGCTTAGTTCAGTTGTTTTATCAATTACAATCAAGCATAAAAAACTCACTTCTCTTTAAAGTCTTTCTGCGTGTCTTTATGGTGGCTAGGGCATTCTGGAAAGAGAGAACTTCAAACGAGAAAATGCCCCTGTCAGATACCCTGCAGGCAAGTCTGTAGACCATTTTCTTGATTAATTGATATGGGAGGGTCTGCCCACTGTGGGCAGTGTCACCCCTAAGCTGGTGGTCCTGAGTTATATAAGAAAGCAGACTGTGCAAGCTACGAGGAGCAAGACAGTAAACAGCACCCCTCTATGGCCTTGGCATTATCTCCTGTCTCCAGGTTCCTGCCCTGCTTGAGTTTCTGCACCATGACTTCCATTAGTGAAGGACCTGAGGGTTGTAAGATGAAGTAAAACCCTTTCCTCGCCAACTTTCCTTTGGTCATGGTATCTTATCATAGTAATAGAAACTCTAACTAAGATGACTGTTTTTAATTTATTTTTAAAGAATTTTTCTTCATACTTTTAGAACAATTTCTGACAATGCAAGAGTTTGTTTTAAGTAACAAACATGATTTATAAACTTCAAGAGAAAGAAAGTTTACAATATGTACCCATAGTTCCCCATGGCATTTTCTTTTCTTTCCTAGTATTTCAAGACTTTTTTTTTTTTAAATTTCCATTCTGCTTAGAGAATTTATTTTAGCCATTTCTTGAGAGTAGGTTGGCTAAGGATAAATTTGGTTTATCTTCTTGTTCTGAAAATGTGTTGAATACTCATTCCTGAAAGATTGTTTTGGCAAAGTATAAAATTACGCATTGATGAGTTGATTTTTTCCCCCCAGTCTTAGCACTTCTGTTGTTTCTGATGATAGCCACGACCATTTTAATGTTCTCCCCCTGTAAAATGTATGGCTTCTCTCTTGCAATTTCCATATCTTTTTTCCTTTTAGTTTTTAGAAGGCTAATTATCACATCTTGGTATTTTTTGAGGCTATGTGTCATATACTTTGTATTTTTTTTTCTCAGCTTTCGGATCTATAAACTTATGTCTCTTGCCAAATTCAGAGTATTCAGCCATTTTTCTAAGAATACTTTTTCTTTTTTGTTTTTGTTTTTTCACAACATGGTTTCTCTGTGTTTCACTGGCTGTTCTGGCACTCATTCGGTAGACCAGGCTGGCCTCAAACCCAGAGATCCATCTGTCTCTGCTTGTGAATAAAAGTTTACCCCACCACTGCCCAGCCAAAATACTCTTCCAAGTTTTCCCTCTTTATCTACCCTTTCCTAGGCTTCTTTAACACAGACTTTTCAGACTCCCAAAGGTCTTAGCTGTTTATATTTTTTTTTTTTTTGCCATTATCCTAATTGGATCATTTCACTAGCTCTGTTTATTTTTCTCTATTATTCTAATTGGATAATTTCACTTATTCTTTCTTCCATTGCCCTTATTTCTCCTCCCCCTCCCTACCCCCACCATTGTTCTATGCACTCCATTCACTGGTGTTCCGATTTCAGCTACATCAGTTTCCCAAGACTCAACTTTCAATCCTTTCTTCTGTGTATTCTTTATTTGTCAAAGGTTTTGTCTGCATTTCTTATGAATCCATCTGTCTCTGCTCCATAAGATCGCATATATTAAAAAATCTTCATGAGAAGATCTTTATGTCTCTGCCACCTTGATGTTGGCATGTATTGCATTTTTCATTTGGGTTGACGTACTTCTAGTTTATTATATGGCTCATGTTGTTCTACTGAATGCATTTTGTGTTATGTTTTAAGACTAAGTTTTATTTTAATCTTCTGATGCTTTTGCTAGCCTCCATTCAAACCTCTCCAGCAAGGACAGACTTGGTGTTTGTAACTTCCAGAAAGGTGTAGACATACCAGTTCTCCACTTGATCTTTGTAACATTCAAGGAAGAGCGAATTCCTTAGTACTCCTGGATGGAGGTGGGCCTTCATCTCCCTCCAGGTTTCCATTAGCACTGTAGTGAGCTAGGGACCCATTACCAGCAGGTATAAATGTTCTGCCTCTGTACTTGGTATATTTTTTCTCCTTGCTGGACCAGATGGGGCTATTGGGATAGCCCGTTACGACTTTATGAGGATGAAAGTTAATTCCCAACTTTTGCTGGTGTGCTTAATAGTGAAGCTATAGGTGGCACTGTGACATTTTGGCAGAGTAGGGCAGTTGCTGTGCAAAAGTTCCCTGTAGCTTTGCCCCCAGGTTCAACTACAGAAAGGAAGCTCTCCCTGGGGGTCTTTCTGTCCATGTGTCTTTACATTCCCAAGTTACTGGCTTCTTTAACTCCTAATAAGAGGTAAATGTTGCAAAACGAAAATCCAGGAAATTCAGCTGTATGCCGTTCCTCAGGTCCT
>JADRCC010578432.1:0-21435 GCA_019843855.1 Hylomyscus alleni
TGTTGCCTCCCTCCTCCCTTCTTAGGACTTCCAGTAGAGTTGCATCCCATGGGGCATACACAAACATAGAACCAAAATATACTGGTAAAATAAAACTTTAGAAGAAAAAAAGGAAAAAGAAAGATATAGTAAAGGCGATGTTCTACACTCTATAGCATTATTGGAAGATGGTTGGATTGTTCAAACATAGGGCACTGGGGATGTCTTCATGTGAGCAGGAGAGGGCTTATGGAGGGAAGAGTAACAGCTAGAATTGTTTCTTTGCTCTTTGTCTTTCTGGCAAAGTGGGAGTACTTTGCCCCGCTACAGGATTACACCATAAAGTTCTGCCAGAAGTTTAAAAGCACTATGTCTTTTTTACCTTAATATGTAAAATAACATAAGCCTATTGTACTCTAACATTAACAAGTATAGGTGTCCTCTAGAATAATGCAAATCTGGTCACTGCATAAACATTCATATATTTTATTCATTTACAAAAACGAAACTGATGTAAAAATATTCAATGTTTCCTTTTTGTTTTCTTTTTTCTTTGTCGTGTATAAGTGACATGGAATTGGAATCCAGAAAATCAAAACCAAAACAATTAAATAAAGTGAAATTGTAGAATGGAGTATTACAGACTTTTAGACAATTTATGGCAACATATTTTAATCTATCCATATCCAAACCAAAATACTTTATGATTGACTAGAAATGCAAAAACAATGTGGATAAATTTAGTGATACTATTCTGTATTGCATTCTTTAAGATGATAGAAAATGGCAAAAAAGTGTTTGTAAAGCACGATAGCAGATAGTTTAACCCATGAAATCAAATGAGTTCACAGAATACTGCATTATTTGTATTCAGTTAGTTCCTGCCTCTTTTTACTACATCTCACTTAATAGCTCTTAAAATTCACAATTCAATCACCTAACTTTTGAGCCCATGAAACCATGTACTGGAGAGGAAATTGTTCAAAAACAGAGTCATTAGAAAAATGGATTATCCTAATATTTAATTGCACTTGAATTCATAATGTCTAATGTTGTATGTCTGTGCAGATATATGAATTTGTGTTTATGGAGTACATGTGTGTGGGTGTGCAAACTCATGATTGTACAAGTACATGCTTGGTGTATATGTATATGCACATTTAAAGAGTTGTGTATGGAAGCCAGAAGGCAACCTCCAATGTTATTCTTCAGAAGCTGTACTAAATATCTCATTCTTGAATAATTTACCCTTTAGTTATTTCATTCATGAAGAAAATAAACTTAGATGATATCAACCCTACAATTCCTCTTAGTCTCTATCACATTCATTCCCTTCTCTAGATCATCTTTTCTTTCTTTTTTTTTTTTTGTACCTGCTTGACTTTAGTTAATAATGCTCATATTTCTAAAGGTGTAGAGTACCTTTTGTTGGAGCATGTGAAACTTCCAATGAACTACACTGTTGAAGAAAATGAAAATCCCTCCTGAGGCAACCATCAGCTTCCAAAAGCTTCTCAGCTGAAGAGCTGACTGGCTTGATCGTATAGAGGTCTTGTACTATCAACCCCAAATTTTGTGAGTCGCTTGTATGATGGACTTATCATGTCCCAAAGACATTATTTTGAAGTACCTTTCCTGACCTCTAGTTCTTACCATCTTTATGCCACCTTGTCCACAATGTTTCCTGAACCTTAGGTAGATGAGATAGGAAATAGATGTCCTACTCAGGGGTAACAACTACAGTTCAATATTATCTGTTCTTTGATCAGTTAAGTCTATTAATTAACTGCCATCAACTACATAAACTAAGTTTTTTCTTGAGGGATGAGAGCTCTATAATCTATGGATATAAAGGATAAATATTTTGAAGGTAGTTTGATACTATGTCACTTTAGTGAAATAATGGTAAGGAAGCCTATGACCTGTCAGGTTCACAATACCAGGCTTGAATTCTCTCCTACAAATTAAGCATAATTAGAAGGCTGATGGTTACATCCCTACTATTCAGTACGCTATTGAACCACTGGACATATCTTTCCAGGTCAGTCACTATTGTATCTGACAATGTTCTCATGTGGATAAGACAGTTGATAACTATTCTCTACCAGCAGCCTAAGAACCTGCTGTGTACCATGCAAACTAGCCAGGAGAGATGAAGCTGCCAGCTCAGTCAGTACCATCTTGATTTGTCATGCCCTGTGATAAAATCATGTGGTATCTCAGCAATCAGGACTTTCCATCTAATTCCAGAGGGCAAGCAAATGCAGATGAAAGACTGCATTGTTCTGGGGACTCTGACATTCCCCCTACATTTTTATTTAAAAACCTTAGTTCTGAGTGTCCTGGTACTTTACTGGTAGGCTAAGGTTTCCCTCAGGACTAGAATTCTTGGCATCTGCTGACATATCCTATTTTTGTTTAGAATATGACTATGGAACAGATATACTTTACCATTTAAGCCATTACCTCAGCCCTTACAGCATTTACTTTTGTACTGCATCTACTCTACCCAGTTTAGTTCTTTGGCTATTTGAGACACTTAATGGTGAATGTATTCAGTCTCAAAAAATATACTGATAGTCACCTAGGGTTTTGTTCATACTTAGTTTCCCTCTCCATTAGTAACATGCAATTTTTGTTCAATATACCCAACTCCCAACACTCAATTATTGTTTAGCATGGGAATGCCACTCCCTTACAAGGTAGGCCAAAGCAGGTGAGAGATATATAAAAATAATTATTTAACATGTCACCTCTATCAGAAAAATCCAAAAAGTGGAAATTGGATTCCAGCCCATCTTAATCAATAGCCATACAAGTCACAAAAGAATAACTGTGCAAGCTAAGTTCCTCAGCCTCTGGCCTTAGGTGGCACATAGAGCTTTAGTAGTAAAACAACCCTGAGAGCATTTCAGAACTTCTGGACAAATACTTTCAAATTGAAAGTGACAACTGTACATCAGTGCGTGTGTGTGTGTGTGTGTGTGTGTGTGTGTGTGTGTGTGCGCACGCGTGCGCGCGTGAACACACACACACACTAGAACAAAACTGCTTTAATTCTGGTGAGAGAGAGCAGATCTCAAAGGCTTTCAATGATCTTCTCTTTATTTTTATTTAAACCCCTGTAAGCCAGCTAATCCTCTTAATTTCCCGAACCTCATTTACATTTCCAATGCTAATTTCCCACTAGGTTCTAAATTCCCTGGGTGAAGTATTTCCTTTGCCTTGTGCTCACTTTATTTGCCTCCTAAAATCCATTTCATTTTAAGGGGACCTTTTTCTATTGTATACTCCTATGTTTGACACCATGTGTACACTACAAGGAAATCAATGGGGTGTTTTATTTTGTGTTGTCTGCTTTATGTTCTCTCTGTTTGTTTTCTATTGAGAAGGAAATAGACACACAGAGACAGAGAGAGAGACAGAGATAGAGAGAAATGAAATATTTATGACGAGGTCTAGCAACACTGACAATGATAGGCTGCAAAGTCCAATCATATAAGCCAGTGGAAGTGTCCATTTATTCCTGTAAGCTACAAGTACATGCACACACATATACACATTGGGTAGAAAGAAGGCTCAATCAAAGATAATCATTTTAATTGCAAATTTTGGTTTGCTTTGAGATATAGGATCCCAGAATATGGCATTTGATAACACATCAGAAGGGAGGTCACTGTCACCTTCCCCTCATCTTGTCTCTTTTGGAAGAGAATATAATGCCTGGGTGACCTTCCCCAGAGAATTTCCCAGAGTTTTCATTCTTTAAGTGTCTTCCCTGTATCTCAAGCAAAGAAATGACCTCATTTCTTCAACACACAGAGACAATAAGCTCAGAACAAATAGAACTTGCCAAAGCCCCCTGCTTGTTTCTATTTGTCTATGCCTAACATTGTCCATTCTTTACAGACTGGCCTAAGGATGTACAAAGCTCCCTTAAGTATTTAGTTCTTCATTTCCTCATAAGGGCACCTCTATGCTGAAAACTTATATTAAATAATTGAGAATGCCATTCTAATGTTATATGTCATTTGTGATAGGTGTCTACTAGTGATGGATGATTATAGAAATTTTAAGTAATGTCCCTAAACTATGTCAAGACAAAGGATAGAGTAGTGTTTAAACTTGCTGTTCATTTTGAATACACTGGATGCTTTCACACATAGTGTAAACTGTGTGTGGACCACAAACTTTGTGAAGATTCTAGCTGGAAGGCATCCTCTCCTGAACTTCACAGCCATCATACTAAGGGAGGATTAGTAGAGGCACCAAATTAAATTCTCTCTGCATTGCCATCAAATTTCACTGTCTTTCAGACAAAGCTTTGCTCAGGCACTTGTGATTCTCATTTTAATTAGATTTCAAACTTTAAATTTTCATGTTCACCTTTCTTGGGTTAATACATGATCAAATTTGTTGGCTGCCTATCTCCCAAGTGATGATCAGCATGCCCCTGAATGCCCTCACCAATGATCCTACCAAATCCCTTTAGCCAATCTCTGCACATCTCTTAACTTTTTAAACTTATCCCTTTTTTCTGTTTCCCACCCACTGTACCCCCTCCTCTCTTCCTTAGCTGTCAATCATCTCTTGTATCTGGATTGACTTCTATATGGAAGACTCTTCGCAATTGCAGTAGCTTCTGAATAACATCTGCCTTTCTTGCTCCTCTACTTTGACAGTCTCCTGGTGTTCCCTAGTGTGAGATGTCTGCAGTACAAGCATCCCTAAGTTCACTCCTCAAACACTAATAGCAGACTTTAGGACAACTCTACAGAAAACAATCGTGGACTCCACAGGAAGCAGCGCACACTGCATGCCAGGTCAGGTTAGTTAATACAGGAGAACTGAAGCAAGCTTCAGAGAACACAAAGCAGTGTTTTTAATGTCTTTATCTGCCTTTTTTCCCTATTATTAAGTGCTTTCTCCAGAAACATTTTTATGTGTATTATATTTTAAGAGTCCTTATTTAATTCAGAGCTTTCAAACATCCTTGCCCTCACCTGTATGAATTTTAGAGAGCTTGGGCAAGGGTTTTGAATGGGCCATGCTTAAGGAATATTCGTGGTCTTTATGACACCATCAGAAAACATATGAAATATGTTTGACAGAGGGACAAAAAAATCTCAATATATAATCAAAAATGAACAACTATTAGTTTTTTTCTGGCTAGTCCAACATTTCGTAAATAATTGAAATCATTTTGTAACTATTTAAAATTAAAGACAATGAATATTTTAAACTCCTTTTGACATACCAGGAAAAAAGAAGCCCTGGGCTTTCATTCTGTATTCAATTGATTCACGCAAAGTAGATGGCTGGTGGGCTTTCAATTTGCTACATAGCTTACTATGCTCTATTATTTCCCCTCTGGCATCTATGACTCCTTTGATATCTTGGCCTTAGTCTCTGCTTGTGTGAAGGAGTTTCAAGATGGCTGGAGACGGTATTCAGAGAATCTTGAAACTCTGTATAACCATACTTGAGCTGTTTTGAGGAGATTGCTTATTCCTTGGGTACTCTGTATAAAATTATCAGTCTGCTTGTATATGTTTACTTCTCAGAACAAAGGCTATCAAGTTTATAACTTTTATTGAGTGTGATCTTGGAAATTTTTTCTATGCATATAGTACATTCTGATTCCATTAGCACCCTTCCTCTCTAATGTCCCTCCTGCCCCTATTACTAATTTCACAGCTCCCATAATCTCTTTCCTGCATTCATGTCTTTTTGTTGTTTTGTTTTTGTTTGTTTGTTTTGTTTTGTTTTAAAGTCATGGAAAATGTCTGTTTGTAATGAATATAAAGACCCAGAGATGTGTCTGCTCAACATGCTGAGAATAAGTGATAATGAGTCTTCAGCTCTCAACAGTACACTCATATCATCTCTTCTAGGGCTCATAGATAATCATCAAGAGGAGCTAAAGAGAAGTAAGACTAAGAAGATAGGAGGGAGGACTGTGAAGTGCTATCCCGGGCATGGAGGAGTCTTGACCTCACAGTAGCTATGTCTGCCTACTATCAAACTTTTGAAAGAAATATCAATAATGTATAGACAAGTCAGAATGACATCGTGGTTTGAATGCAAGATGCTACCTTAATCTCTGTCATCTGAATACTCTCTGTAGTTGGTAGCCCTGTTTTGGGAGGTGCAGGCATAACTTTATTGGAGGGAGTACATCACTGGAGGGCAGGCTTTGAGATTCAAAGACCTATGTTACTTTTTGTTTGCTCTCTCTGCTTTGTTCTCATGGTTGAGATGTGACCTCTCAGCTTCTCCTTTCTGGCACCATGCCTGCTGCCTGCTGGCATGCTTTTCCCCCATGGACTCTTATCCATCTGGAACCAGAAACCAAGAGAAACTCTTCTTCTGGGTTGCTTTTGGCCAAGGGTCTGTTGCTGCTGCTATTTTTGGTTTTGCCCCAACAACAGAAAGGTAACAAATGTAGGCACATAATAAGCAAGCTTTACTGCAATCTATATGGATTTCACAAGTTCAAATTGTAGAAATATGCATAAATATAAATTTATAAAATTTTACTTGTAGCCAAAAATTAGACAAAGTTCTACTGGCCTAATTCATTGTTGTCCTCTGAAGGGCAATCTCCCTGAGAATTGTTGACAGAAATGGACATTATACTGTGGGAATTGTTTGAACAGTGTAACCTCTGATTAGAATTTGGGGCATCCATATTAGCCAAGGAAAACCTTTAAGTGAAGGAAAATAATCAGTTTCCTTTGGAATTTCCCAATGTGAAAGAAACTAAATTGCTAAACATTGTTTTCCTTAAAACAGTCCCAATTTATGCAAAAAGTGTCATTTTAGAAATTTAAAAGGTCTAAAATTGACTCAACTCCATAGGAGGCATTCCATCTGACTAAATAAGTATGAATCTTCTTTGGCATTTAATGACCCTTGAATCTACACTGAAGCTCTAAGGAGCTAATGTATCCTATATCTTTCTTCACTGAAATTATAATTTAATTACATCATTTCCCCTTTCGTTTATTCCCTCCAAAACCTACCATATACCCCTCCTTGCTTTCTTTCAAATTCATGGCCTGCTTTATCATTGTTATCAATACATACATGTACTTTACACACACATGCACACAAACACACTCCGAAATATAACCTGTTCAGACTGTATTATGTTATGTGTATCTGTGGGGTAATAGGCTGTGCAGGCAACCTGGTTGGGGTCTGTCTGGAACTCAGGAGACCCAGTGGGTGGTAATTTCCACCTGCATGGGATGGAGAGTGTTCAACCACACCTCCTGGGCCCCCGGCTCCTGTTGCAGTCACAATCCCCCCCAGCCCCCAGCCCCCCCGCCCCCAGGAGAGGTGTGTGATATTGGTCACATATTAGCAGTCTTCCTACATGCAAATAAGATTTCCCCAAGCTCTCAGTCCAAACCAATGAGAAATACCTGCTGTTGAACTCTGAATCACTCCCGAAAATATATAAATCCTATCCAGAGAATTAAAGGTGTGCAAGAACTATTCCATAGTCTGAACCTTTTGTTCCAAGAGTTGTAACACTTGTAAAGAGGTCTACTCTCCGGAAATGCAGCCTGAAGCTGTGCCACACTCCTCACTGGCTAGTCAGCCTCTAGTTGGCCCAGCCAGACCACACTCAGTGCATGGAGGCACTGAGTGCTCGCTTCCCTTCACCAGAACTCTAACACCAGGCCTGACCAGAAATCTCCGTGAAAAGCCTCTGGTACACAGGCCCATATGTATCTGTGTGTCCAGAGATGAGTATTTGGAACCGACTAGATTACTAAATAATTAGTGTTCTCTTCCCTGCGCAGGAATAGCTCTTCTAATCCCAGCTTTCCTGAGTATTCTATAGTTCTGTGTGGGGATTCAAGTCTCATAGGCTACTCCCCAACCCCCCATCCAGTTTAGGTTATACACTATTACTGGCTTTGTTCATATCACATTTGCTTGTTTTTTAGAATACAATACAGAGAACCCTGTGTGTTCTGTGAAAATACATTTTACATCAATTTTTGTTTAAAAACAAACAAGCAAACACTTTGTTAACATTAGAATAAATTTCAATTTTATAAAGAGGAAGGTTATTGGAAAAATTGTTTTAAAATTCAAGACACTATCTGCAATAAATAAATAAATAAATAAATAAAGGTGCTTTTATGGATTGGTGTATTGAAGACATTCATTTTAAAGAAATGTGGATCTCCACAAACCTCTGGTTACTTTAGGTGAAGTTTTCTTCAGTGAGCAAGAAAGGGGGTAGTCATTCCAAAAAAAGCAATTCCAAAACTCTAAAATATTATGCACACACACACATATATGTGTGTGTGTGTGTGTGTGTGTGTGTGTTTGTGTGTGTGTGTGTGTGTGTGTGTGTAGAAAAAGATATACATATAATGATATACAGATAATTAGAGTGATATATGGTGACATTGTTAGTGCTGGTAGAGGACTAAATAAAATAGACATATGTGTTCATTGCTAATGAGATTAAATATATTCTTTCAGTAACATTGGGAAAGGAGGCTTAGGAACTGGGGCTTTCAGGAAGAAAAAACTACGTATCACATATTCATCAACAGTATCAAAAGCATATGTGAACATCCTATATTCAGATGGTTTAAGATAGCCTTAAAGTACAGCTTTACTTTTGAAACTTTTAAGTTGTGTGTTTTCTGTAAGAATATGTCATAATGAAATAGAATTAAATGTCACTTTAGATTCTACAACACATTATGACTTTATTATACCATACAGAAATTACAACTACAACCCCAAATCCAATATACATGCACATACATACACATGCATACAAACTTGTACATTCCCCTATTAATACACTTCCAAACTAATCTACATACTCAAATATTCTCATATCCCCACTTACATATTTACACTCAATCAAGTGTGATAAGAAGCATACCCTCAGACTCATATACATTTCTATACTGTTATATTTAAAGACATATAACCACAGAGTTAATACTCCCAGCACACAGTATATTAACATATATGTAAGCGTCCAGATTTTATATGCATTTGATTTCTTAGTCTTTAACAATTACATCATGTTGATGCATAATTTAGCAAATAAAAATATGATAAAAACTGGGGCAAATGAGGTGGCTCAGAAGATATTTGCTACAAGAGCCCAGTGGCCTGAGTTCAACCCCAGGAACTCATAGGAAAGTGGAAAGAGAGAATAGACTCCACAGGGTTGTCATCTCACCTCTAGATGCTTGCCGTGGCACAGGCACCTCACTAAAACATAATAAATAAAATTAAAGATAAAAGCATAACTAAGAATACAATTATTTACTTAGTCAGATTGCCTAATACAACTGCAAAATGAAAGAGGATATGTAGCTATACTCCCTTCACTAAAAGTGTTGCAACTGGAAGGTCTTGTGCTTTCTGTTCACTTTGTCTTGACTTTTCCTCTATGATACAGCACGGGGGTCCTTGCTCTACGGTGAAAGCACATCTGCTGTGTCTCTGAAATACGCAGGTTTTGAACTATAGTTATCATGTGCTTCTGCTGAACAGCTGCAAAAGCATTTTATTGGAATACTAGCAGGTGCAGCACCCCTGGTGCTAGGATTTACTCAAATGTCCATTTGTCACATGATCTGAACAATCAGTGAGACTTAAACTCTGCGCCTCTTTAGTCTAACTATGTTCCAGCACAAAACAAGATCCTCCCTAATTTACAATTTTAAGTTGCTTCACTTAAAAGTCAGAGCAAAAATGAGCCACATGGAGAGAGCATAAGGAATGTAGGTGGGAAGATTAAAATTGAAACATAATTCACTGTCTAATGCACATTTCCTTGCCACAGTTCTGGTCTTTCCACCTCCCCAAAGCTCCTTTTTATACCACTTTCTCTCTAATATTTTTCTGTGACTCACCCACATTATTTTTCCTCTTAAATCTTCAGGGAGCTGTGTAATGAAATATCCAGTTTCCTAATGGGCAGTAGAATCTTAGTTGGAGTAGCATGCTGACCCATATTTCCCATTTTAATTAGTGTCTATCACAGAGATATTTGCTTTTCTTTAGATAAATGTCTCTGCCCTGTGTGAAGAAATAGATTTAGAAATAAACAAGCCATCAGACAATCATGGACCATGGGAGGATAAGAAGTAAGTAAACAGTTGTCTTTCAGTTCTTAAGACATGGAAAGACATTACTTGGTCCCAATCAACACAGACAGTCATTGGGAACCAGGAGATGAAAGGAGGCCCTAGCTTGTCCCTTAGTGCTCCCAGGATCAGTGGCCATCTGATTTTCACTTCTTGGCTCTATAAAATGCTCATAGAAACTTTATAAAATTCTGTACAATTGATCTCTTTTTGTGTAATAAGAACATGTGATTCAGAATAATTAACATAATGAGGTAGATCCTTTCTTTCTCCTAGTCCATGAGTGCCTGGAAGGGCATTAGGATAATGCAGTTAATGTAGTCCATAATTGCTTGGAACGGCATTCGCATAACACAGCTCATTCCACCTAGGAATATCATAGGAAGAAATGTGAAAATATTCTTAGTTCATACTAGCCTTCAGACAAAACCATTGTGTATAGAAAGAAGAGACTATTGAGTTGTGAAGGAGACTCCTTGTCCTCTGCTCATAGGAAATGCTATAGTTAGTGGAGCCTGTTCAGATAGATAATAAATATTACTGCTCTTCTTCAAGCTTACTAAATGAGGAAGTGAGAATTATTTTTTTTCCTTCCACAGAGTTTTACAAATGGACCAAAATATAGTATCTTGTATATGCATCCGTGGTTTGGTCAGACTACTTGGCTTTGTGCATTATTTACTAAACTTTGAGGAAACACTCCCACTCTAATGTCCTTTGCACAGATGGAGGGAGTGAGAATAAAGACATGTAGCTGTAAAATAAAACAACTTTCATTTTTTTTTTTCGAGACAGGATCTCTCTGTATAGCTCTGGCTGTCCTGGAACTGACTCTGTAGACCAGGCTGGCCTTGAACACAGAAATCTGCCTGCCTCTGCTCCCAAGTGCTGGGATTAAAGGCATGCACCACCACTGCCTGGCCCCAAAAAACTTTCTGACAGTACAATGTCATCATTAATGTTTCTCCATCACTGATATTACATGGGGCTCCCTGCAAGTTAGGCAAATGCAGTACCTATGAGTACATACCATTCTTCTCTGTCCCCCTCTTCTTATCCTACCTCACTAGATAGGATCTGAGAAAGTCATTCAGGCTAACCTAGAATTCACAATGTAACACAAGACAACCATTGAATTCATGCTCCTTCTTCTTCAACCTTCCAAATAGTTGGGAATACAAGCCTATAACAACAGAGTAAAGTACAGTGTTGAAATATTTGTCTATCACTAAGATATGAAGCAAAAAACACACAGACATTCAATATGTATTTTAATAAATAGATGAAAAGATCAGTTAGTTTCATTCAGAGTTAAGCAGAATCTATGTCTTTGAGCATTTGTCACTCTAAAATGACCATTCCAGGGAAAACATATTAAATCTCCTCTTGATGGATGAATCTTGATCAAGAGGTCAATTGACTTTAGTAATGTAGAACTCTGGTGATAAAATAGATATGTCAAAGATTTCTTTAAGGTTGCTAGCACATGATTCATCATGGAGGTAAATACTATGGCATTGCATCAACAGAGTCTCAAATGGCTGTTTTTTTGTTTTATTTTTGTTTTGTTTTGTTTTTTACTTCTTTCTTGACTCCATATTTGTAAGCAATCCTTTTGTCTTCTTGGTTAGAACCAACCTAGGACTTCCTGAGCATGCCACAGTGGAAACCAATTTGTTAACTGTCATCAGGGTGAGAGAACTTCAGATGAAAATGGTGAGAACTCAAAAATAAGCCACATAATATACATACAGAATACTGCTAAAGGTTCTGGTATTGGCCATAGAACTTTGAAAAGGAGATTAACAAACATTTATTCCTGGAACAAAAACTTACTTAGAATGCATTGATACAATAGCCTGAGAGAAAAGAAGGAAATATTTATTTTAGTCGTCTATAATTTTTACATTATGTACCATGGGGATGAGAACACATCAGCACAGGTTTCTTACAATTTCATCATCACAGTTTAAGCAGAAAATTGCACAGGATTCTCTGACCAGCACTACGCAATTCACAAGACTAGAGACCTGTCTGGCTTCTTGTTCTTTCAAATACATAATCCTGAGCCTTTCTGTAGCTCACTAACATTTATTTCTCTTGAGCTTTAGTTTAAAACATCCTGTCATACATTTCAAGAAGTATTTCTTTAAAATTATTGCTCTTTTGATATTTTCCCCATTGGTGCTTATTTATTGGTCATGACTGTACACTGACGTCATTTATTCTCATTACCCTTCTCATGTGATAAAGGCTGGTCCCCTTTGTTACTCACATAGTTTAGCACTTTAAGATATCTTGTAAGTTTTCCTTTCATCTTCATTCTGTTGGAAGAGGGAATCAAGACACCCTCAGTAGTTAAATAAAAAGCTTGTGTCCTGTAATTTGAGGTTGGCATCACCAGACATTCACCCACCCTTTTTGTTCACTTCCTGTTTTATATCTTCAAGCTGTTTCACTCCTAGGGGAATATTTATAACCTCCTGGCATTTTAAAGCAAGCTAGTGGAAAGATAATTACTTCTCAGCATTTGCTACCATATAGGAAGAGTCATCCAGACCACGGAGACAGAAGGATGAGTTGACACTGGAGCCTTTCATCTGCCACTTCCAAATGTTCCTCTTTCTCCGGGTGCTCCTGCTGACTTCAAGTAAAGATGTGGGCTTGCTCAAAGTTGAGGAGATGAGAGAAGGCTGGTATGAAGTTCACCTGATTCTGGTGGGAACAATCAGCCATTCTAGTGGAGCGAAGGGCCTGAAAACTTCCCATCCAACCTAGATTAGCCTTGTCTCTGTAAGAGAGAGGCTCACCTGCTGAGGGTGCTGACTTCCCTCAGGAAATATTTTCCTCACTCAGTGGGCAGTGTGCCTTTGAAAGGGTGACTTAAAGAGTAACCTGTGGGTGTTTTTTTTACCCCAGTGAGGAATATATCTATCCAGATGGTACATTTCAAGTAGACACTGAATTCATAGTTCTCATCTCAATTTGTAGCCTGCATTTTTACACAGAAAACAAGACTTGGTAGGACTAAGTGACTTAAAAATCAAGCTAATAAGTTGAAGGACCATCCTTCATCTGTCTAATTCTTGAGACCTGGAGTGAAAGTGAAATACAATATTCCATGGAGACAATGTTCAAAATCAACAGTTCTACTGATAATGATATATGATTTGGGTTGACCAGAGAGAGGATTAAAGAAGTCAATCTTGTTCCAATTTGATTGCAAGGGATGGAAAAATGGCTTCATGGGAAAGAGCACACTGCCTTCTCTTTCAGAGGAACTGGATTCAATGCCCATCACCTACATCATAGCTTACAATGACACTTAACTCCAATTACAGACAAACTTACACCATTTTTCTGACCTCCACACATACCAAGTGTGAATGGAGTACAAAGATCTACATGCCACCAAGATACCCACACACAGAAATCAAAAACAAAGCCAATAAAAAAATACTGAGCTTTTAAAGCAATGGCAGTATGAGAGAGAGAGTAGTTATGGTTTAGAGCATTCACTTTTATAGCAATTCTGTATATTCCACAGTTATCGTCATGTATTATTTTGTTTTGACTAAGATTTAAATTGTGTACATGTTAAGGAACACCTTAGTACATTAGTGAATGGACACTGCCTCTGGAGTGATTCTAGCCAACCAATACACACTTGTACCCTAGTGTGCCGCTGCCCTGTGCTGGCGGACCCTGTGATCAGTATCGCTTATGAAATGAAGAACATGACAGATTTTCATCATGAAAAGTGTCTCTAAATACAAAGTCATTTACTTATCTCTACTAATGAACTCTAGAAGAAGCATAGTAGTCTTACAGGGTGACAGTTCCTGGCTATAAAAACAAACAAAATAAAACACCTTAATAAATAGTTTTCATTTGGAAGATACTACAGGGAGTATAAATCATAGTGACTGTAGATTAGGCAGTGTTTCTTTGTATATAATACTAAAAGCAAAAGCAAGCAGAGAAATAAATTTAAAAATAAGATATGAGGGCTGCTCAGATGGCTCAGCAGCTAACAGCACTTGCTGCTAAATCTAATGACCGGAGATGTGTCTGAGAGCTTACATGGAAGAAGGAAAGAACTGACCCCATCAGGTTATTCTCTAACCTCCAGAAACACATGGGCTTGGTATATGCATGCATATGCATGCACGCACGCACACGCACACGCACGAGCACAGACACACACACACACACACACACACACACACACCACACACTTAACCAAAATTAAAAGCATTTATTTTTTTCTTAATATAACCAATAAAGTGAAGAGGCAATACGAATAATGGGCAAAAAACATCCTCAAATCAAATCATGTTAGTCTTATATTCAGAATATACAAAGAACATTTATAAATCAAGAATAACTAAAGAAGAACAGAAGTGAAACTTCTGAAAAAATGGAAATATCTGTTTGTCTGAGGAATGTAGGAATTGCCCAGTGAATAAATAGGATGTTTGATATAATTCATCTTATGTACAATTCATATCCATGATCGCATTAATCAATCAACCAATCAATTATCAATAGGAATTATTTGTAAAAAGTAGAGCAGTGCAACCAATTTGAAACTGAGGTTTTTCATAAAAAGCTGATCGTGGAATTGCCAGCAACTTCAGTGTAAGGTAATGAGCCTGACTCCATTTAAAAAGAAATTTTGCTGATATTTTTAATTCTCATTCCAACCGTATGCTTTGACCTCTCCCCCCTGTACCTGAGAGCTGGAGAGACTGATGGGAAAGATCCCCTCATTTGGCACAGTTGAGAGAATCAAGTGTTTCCATTTTTTGCCCTTGTGTGGCAGTCACCATCCTCTATCCACCTACTGGCCACACAGTAAGAATCCCAGTAGGTTTCTTTTTGTCTCTCTGAAGTCATTTAGACTGCTTATGAGAGAGGCACATGATGAAATAACTGTGTCATTGTTGGCTTTGAAATGCAACACATCTTTACTCGGAGTCCATGCATTCCTATAGCACATACTTGTCTATGTGTCAAAAAGAAACATAAAAACAAGTTCAAAGAAAACAGATGTTCACACAGGAATGTTTACACATATATACACACATATACAAATGGTCATAGGCTTCCTTATTCATCACAACCAGTGACATTCATTAACTATTTAACAAAATGTACTGTAGTCATATGATGATGCAGATCATTGTGCATTGTCATAAAAAGTAGTGAATATCTGTTATTCATGATACTCTTACACCAAATAGAAGAAACCACACCAAACTCGCTGGGGACTTTCATGTTCCATTTGCTTGAAACCTCCAGAACAGTGAAGTTCATAGAGACACAAAGCAAGACAGTGTTCTCACAGTAGAGAACAATACAAGAAAATGACAGCATAACCAATATGTGGTGATTAGAGGATTGGGGGAAGAAATAATGGGAATTAAAACCTCTTAAATTACATACTTAGAATTGTGGGGTTTTTTTGTAATTGCTGCATGGCTCTGTGAAAAATAATAAATGAGATAAAATAAGTTTAAAGTTTGGCCCAACTTAAAAGTTTTCAGCAAAGTTTTGACAATCTCATGCCTTCTTCAAGAAATTCTGATTTGTGTGTGTGTGTGTGTGTGTGTGTGTGTGTGTGTGCGCGCGCGCGCGCGCGCGCGCGTGCGGTCAGAATTAGGATTCAAGTCCTTGCAATGCTTATCTGGAATGACTCTGAGTAAACTGAATCCTTATCTATTTATATTTTTCGGTGTTCTCATTGAAATGTCCTATATTCCAGGAAAACATGTTCACTTCCCACGTACACTGTTGTTTACATTCTCTTCTTGTAATTTTATATGTGTGTACATATATTGCATCTTCCTTTGCATTTTGCAGAAAAAAATGTAGAGATAATGCCCTAGCTCTTTTCCATTGTTTTTTCTCCTTTATCTTACTGTGTTGAATGTTTTGTCCCTCACAGAAAAGTATACTTTGAACTCTGTGCTAAAGTGAATTTTGTTCTGATGTAACTTTACAATATCATGATCGAGGCTTTGGCAGCAAAATCGAAAAATCTTTTTTCTTGTAAAGACCTATGTACACAAAGCAAATTTACTTGTGGCAAGCCAAAGAAATGAATGAGGGAATGAATTTTAATTTTAGTAAATGAGCAAAATGTCTTGGGAGATCTGCAAAGGAAAATATTTGAAGCAATATTTTCAATTTAATTTTTTTTTCAAGATTTCTTTTTATTTATTTTATGTGTACGAGTACACTGTAGCTGTACAGATGGCCATGAGCCATCATATATATGTGTGGCTGCTGTTGATCTCAGGAACTCTGCCGGCCCCCCCACTCATTCCAGCCTCTCTCGCTCCAGCCCCTCTCAGTGTAATTTACTGCAGCTGTCTTCAGACCCACCAGGAGAGGGTGTCCAATCTCATTACGAGTGGTTGTGAGCCACTATGTGGTTGCTGGGATCTGAACTCAGGACCTTCGGAAGAGCAGTCAGTGCTCTTACCCTCTGAGCCATCTCGCCAGCCCTTCAGTTTAATTTTAATTCATTTTTACTTATTGTTTTTAACTCAGGAATAGTAATTTTGACTTCCTCATAGTATTCCATGTATAATAATTGATGTGCAAACTAGGAACATGTTGCATGAGCATTCTAATTTTATACCAGCTGGACACAACTTAGCCATTTGCAAAGAGAGAATCTCAACTACAAAAATGCCCCAGCATACTAGTATGTGGGAGAATATATGCTATGGTAATTTGTCTTGATTGATTATTGGTATGGGAGGGCCCAACCTATTGTGAGTGTTGCCATCTCTGTATATACCCTTATGTACTTTGGGGATATATCAAAATTAGATTGAGCAAGCCTGAAGAGCAAGTCACTAAGCAATGTTCTTTCATGGTCATAGTCCACATTTCTTCTCTTAGTTATCCCAGCATTCATCTTCAATGTGAGAGTTATAAGATGAAATAAGCTTTTTTTCTATAAGTTGCTTTTGCTCATGAAATTTATTATAGCAGTAGAAATCTTAAGCTACTGCATTATCTAAAATAATTCCTCCATGGTATTTTAGACCTCAGAAAGAGATTTATACTATGAATTTAAAATCATGATGTTTGGCTCTTTTGTACTGGATATATATTGAAGCTCCTCTGTACCTGATAGTGTAGTAAGGACAATGGATACTACAGTGAAACTGAGTGGCTGTAGCCTGTGCTAGAGGCAGAGGGTCCCTGGGCTAAAGAAACATATATGGGGCATAAAAATGAGAAGGGCAATGATTGATGAACTACAAAAGGAGAAACACAAGAGGCTGAATAAATTTGTTCTAGGCAGACTAATTAGGATATGTTTGGAGCTAAAGACAAGTACTAGAGTGTGCAATACTTGGTACTTATAAGAAATATATTTTTTTCCCTAAAAGCAAAGGAATTCATCACAGTGATAACATACCTAGAGTTAATTTAAGTACCATGAGAAGGTAATTCTACTACTTCAGGGTATTACTCTGTGTACTTTTAAAATATGAAATGTTTCCCACAAGGCCACATGTTGAATTCTGGGTGACCAGGTGATGACGTATTTTATTAATAGCATGGACACTTCAGGAAACTTAGCCTAGTCAGAGAAAGCCTTTGTTAAGGATGTCTCCTGTGGCTACGTCTGTTTCAGTCCTCTACTCTTACTCCTTTTCTCTGTTTCCCACTTGCCATGGTAAAGCAGACTGCTCTGCTACACTGTGCCACAGACACAATGTTGACAGCCCCGAATCAATGAAACCAATGACTGTGGATTACAATCTCTGAAACTGTAAGGCATGATAAATATTTCTTTTCTCAAGTTGTATATGTCACAAAGATGCAGAAGTGAGCAATATCCTACATAAGCTATAGATTGAGTAGAATGGAATGGGATGCTGTTTCTTGTATTATGCAGTGTGAGAAGTATCAAGGGTTGGCCCATATGGAAGTGAAGCCACGAAGTAGAGATTTAAGATGTATGTTTAGATGTAATAGAACTTCTGCATCGTTTACTAAAACAAGGAAATGCTCCCATCTGGGCATTTGAGGAATGTTTACATGATTTTGAGTAGTATACCTGAAATTAAAGATAGGGAGCAAATGAACTGGATAGTAAATTTGAAAAATAGACTACTTACAAATACTTTAACAGAAGATTCCAGAAAATAGAAATTTTGAATATTTCCTCTGTACATACCTATTCCTGGCACACAAGTGACATTTAAGTACCGCAGTTTAACTGAACTCAAATCCTAAAAGGTTGCTGTAATGCAATTATCTCTTCAAATAAGATGCAAATATTTTAAATCTTCCCTTGGATATGTAATGCACAAAATTTTGGAAATAATATGACTATCACAGAATTCATGGCCTAGATTCTGAAAAAATTCAACTCTGGCATGAGTAAGGGGAGGGGTTCCTTAGAGAGTCATAATACTGTTTTTGAAATCTATCATCTATATTATCTACATAAGGCTACAAGGTGGCCAAAGACCTAATCCTGGACCCTACTTTTGTTCATTGCTCTCTGGCATCTCATCTTGCCTATTCCATCTACCTACATTACACGGTCCCGGTTACTTTTATGTTCACCTATCTTCACCTCTATTCCAAAGCTAATGCTTGTTAGGGTTTTCAGAAGAGGAACATATTTCACATCTTACATTATAGAGATAGAAAATATTTCTGTGACAGCAGTAGTTCAGAAGTGTTAATCTGATTAAAAAATCTGACATGATGATACCTTTATATTGGTCTTGGGTAAAAAGAAATTCACAGATATAGAACATCCAAGTTAAAAAAGCACTTAGCAAAAAAGAGTATTTCTATAGTTAGGTATTAGTAATTCTTAGTTATCTTACTTCATAAAATAGTTTTCTTTGCTTTTGTTCTAAATTTTAGCAGGATAAACATCTTTCATTTTTCTCATCTCTCTTTTCAAATTTTTTGCTTTTAAGTTTTTCTTTTTGAGGTTATAATTACAGCATTTCCCCTTCCGTTTATTCCCTCTAAACACTCCCATATGCCGTTCCTGGTTTTCGAAAAATATATCTATTCTCTTATCACTAATTGTTACTACATATATGTTACATAGATAAACACATATGTATTCCTAAATAGAACATGTTCAATCCATATAAAGTTACTTGAATGTATGCTTTCAGGGCTGATCATTTGGCACTGGAAATCCAAGTATTGTGGTTTGAGGAAGATCAGCTTCCCTTCTCCCAGCATTTTTCAGTTGCCTACAGTTTTTTGCTGTGCATATATATGAGTATTTATTTTGTGCATATATGTGTGTGTGTGTGTGTGTGTGTGTGTGTGTGTGTGTGTGTGTGTTCCATGCATTCAAGTTTTAGAAAGCCCTGGAAAAACACACTTATACTTGAGGCAATGTCTCTAAATATTAAGCAACATTATTCTTGGATTTATCAGACCAGAAACATGAAAAAGACAAAGTACACTGTCTTCAAATTAAATAATATATTTATTTAATATAATAAAATATTATGAAGGTTATGATTTAGCCAAGTCCCATTTCTCCTGACCACTTCCTTCTCTGCAGTACTAGTATGGATAGGTGGTGAAATATCATCTCTATGATAATATTACAAAAGAACATTATCCCTGTCTTCACAAAGAGGTTATCCTGTGTTAATTGAACTGAAGCTGTTTTGCAGGAATACAGAGACCCATATGATAAAGGTCTGGGGCTAAAATCTGGCTGATAGCAAGAAGATAAGGCCCTATCCTTACAGGCAGTAAAAGATTTGGTTCTGTATAGAGTTTCTTGTTTTTGTAAGAGGATCCTTTCCATAAAGTCAACTCTCTCATGTCTACCCTTAGAATCTTATTCTAAAGAGATGCTGAAGTACAACTCAGCTGAACCTGGAATCCTTAACCAAAAATTTGAGAGAAAACAAGTGCATATTGTATAAACTATTAAGTTTGTTGGTAGCATTGTAGTAGAAAGAAAAAATGGCTAAATAACACAATTTCAGTCCATATACACAACAGAAAGATTCGATATGGAAATTCTTTACTAGAAGGTATGGAGTATCAAAACTGAAATTCCTGTTGAGTTTTTGTTACAGTGACTTTTAGTAATTGTTAAGAGGATTTTTAATGCACTTACCATTTACAATATATTTTCTCTTTAAAATATTAAAAGGTTTGCAATCTTCCATGTCTCAGAAGAATATTTAATGTGTTTTAGCTGAAATGCATTTAGCACAGGGGTTTCCATTTGTCTTCCCTGACAGCAGACACTTTAGTAATCCCAGTGTAAGGCAGTTAGAAGGCTTAATTGTCATGGCAAGTTATTTGCTTTGTTCACTGCATCCTCCATTAGCACAGCTACAGCTATTCATTAACTCAGATCAGCACAGTCATCAGAGAGAAAACGAGTGATGACAAATGTGGGATCCCAATCCACTTTTGAATCATAGGTCTGAATCCAAATCTGCCCTATGCAATTTCTGATCCTCTTTTTACTTTGGACCCCTGTACACACAACAGATCACTCATTGTCAGTTATTCATTTCTCTATTTCAACTTTGATTAAAATAGAAAGGAGAGGAACATGTCATATACTTCTGATGTGAGTAATATGTCATTTTTCTGCAGAGAAAACAGTCAGTTCTAGCTGATAGCAGTCATCATGCAACTGACAAATTGTACAGGCAAAGTAAAGTTTGCCGTTAGACTCCTTACCATATCCACATTAGGAAATTCTCAATAAATATAATTCCTTACTGATTAAATAAGTCAAAAGTGTTAGATCTATTCAATCTGTAGTAATGTTAGTAGGAGTTGCTCAAATAAAATATTTCTCCTAAGTCTGATATTAACATAGGCTCAAGAATGCCAACTCCATTATAACATAGTATAAATATAAAAATAAAACTAGGACATTTTAGTTCAAGCAAAGGAGTAGTCCATTGTTTCACTCATAGCAAGTCATCACCACTAAATCATCAATAAACCCTGATCACTGGCTATGGAGTTGCAATTAAAAATAAACATGTACTTCTTGTAGTCTAAGGCACAGTATGATGAACATAGATAGTGATTGTGCACTGTGAAACTACAAGGACAAAAATCTAGAATTAAGGATTTAAAATTTTTTAGCCATGAAGAAAACTGTGTACATTTGAGATATTTAAACTGACTTAAACGCTTTATAATATGTAGTGCCTCAGAACATCAACTAATAGCACATTAATGCATGTAATACACATGCTTTAGGGACTAGTAAATTCATTGAGTATTTCTTTTCAACTTTTATTTTTTTAAAGTTCACCAA
>JADRCC010578433.1:0-15675 GCA_019843855.1 Hylomyscus alleni
GCATGCGCAGTATACTATGCTAGTGTGCATAGTATAGCAAAAGTTTAGAAACTAAGAATCATACTGCCGCCCGTTCTCCCTAACCTATCAAAGCCAGAGAGACCTGCAGTCATCAGCTTAAATGCTCTCACAATAAAAGCTGTCCATGTTAGTGACTTTCCTCTTGGACTGACCACATTGCTTACAAGAAGCCAATTGTTTGAGCTCACCCTCAGAGGAGGTGCAGCCCATGTGGCTGGGAAGAAGGTGACTAGAGGGGGTGTCAGCACGGACATAAACTTGGTTGCTCGTATCTGAGTGCATCAGAAATACGAGAAATATATATATACACACACATGCATATATATATACATATATGTGTGTGTATAATATTATGTTTATAATATAATAAATATATATTTATTGCTATATAGTACAATATGTGCCATATGTATGCGGTATATAATAACGAACCTAACATATATGATTTTAAAAATTGGACCATTACAGCTTGCAAAAATTTAAATGAAACGATTAAATCCCACATACATATTTGAGTGTTACCAAGTATGATAAAAATTAGATGCAAAACCATATGCCATCTCCCCAGTACAGCTGTTTGGGGAACACAGATGTTCCATGGACACTTGGCTGAAGTTCTCTTCGGAAAAACCCGTTATGATCACTGTTCTAATGTTTTAAGTGACACACTGTGGCTTGAATTCAGTCTAATTGTGACTGAATCTCTGTCACCCATCCTTCTTTTTTGAGGATAGGAGACAGGAAAGCTTGAGACATGATCCGGAGTAGCCAGGCTGGCACCACACTCACTCTGTAGCTAAAGCTGACTTTGAACTCTAGATCATTCTCTCCCCCACTTCAAGTGCTGGCCTTGGAGATACCGTCACCCCATCACCCACAGCAACTGCATCCCCAGTTGCGTTTCTCTCTTCTTTCTGGTACAGAGCAATATTTATCCTTACTTGTGAAGGGCTGCCAGTGTGAGATTTTCTCTTATTTACTGACTATGACCAAAGCCTAGGATACGTATGAGGTGGTCTTGCTGCCTGTTATTATCTATAAGCTCTTAAGCTCTCCTTAAGAGAACTTAAAACACTTTGTAAAATGCAGAAACCATGAATTCATGAGTGAAAAAAATTAAAATCAGTCTCTCTTTCTCTATACACAAACATACCCACCACACACACCACACATACACATCCCTCATCGTGACAGCTCTCCCAGAAACAAAATGTAGTCGTCAATGTCAGATCAGACCTCAAACATATGTATATACTCTCTAATATTCCTAATTAAATTATCTTAAAACATTGTTTAATCTTTAATCTATTTTATACTTTCATTGCAGTTTAATTGGTACCGTCCAAATACCATAAGTTGAATGTATACAATTGGGTTAGTTTATAAAGCTGTGATACAAAACAACAACCAAAAAAGCCTACAGTTTTATAAACATATTCATTTCTTCAAAAGTTCCCTTGTATTGCTTGGGTTTTCTTCTTGAATAAATTGTTCAGTAAGAAACATATTCAACTAGTGATATTTAAGTACAAAATATTACCTTGGTGAGCTTTTGCTCAGAATAAAAAATAGATGAGATAATGGGTTTTTAAAAGGCTTTTTTGATTCAAGGTTTTGGAGATTTAAGTATGAGGTGGAGTTGGCTTGTTGCTTTGGGCCTTTGGTCCCTGAATTAAATTTCTTTTTTTTTTTTTTTTTTTTTTTTTTGAGACAGGGTTTCTCTGTGCAGCCTTAGCTGTCCTGGAACTCACTCTGTAGAGCAGGCTGGCCTCGAACTTAGAAATCCACCTGCCTCTGCCTCCCAAGTGCTGGGATTAAAGGCGTGTGCCACCACTGCCCGGCTGAATTAAATTTCTTTAATCTCACCATACTGCTAAGCTGGGAAACAGACCTTTAAATCAAAGATCTTTGGTAGATGGGAAGAAGACACTCAAATGTCAAATAAAAGGTTCAGCCATTAAGAACAGTCGTAGCAATTCCAGAGGGTTCAAGGTCAGTTCCCAGCACCCAAGAGAGGCAGTTCATAACTGCCCATAATTCATGCGCCAGTGGATCTAATGCCCTCTTCTGGCCTCTCCAAGTACTGCACACATATACATACATGCACCCATAGGCACACACATACGTATAAATAAAAATGAAATAACTTTTGTAAGTAAAGGTCCAGATTATAGTTACTATATTATTAACTGGACTATAGTTATCACATCACTCAACCAAACTGTAATTATTATGTTCTTATCTACTTCTGTGGCAGATACTGATAAAAATGCATCCATTCATTTCTACACATTGAATTTCAATTCCTCAGGTCCCTTACCATGTCCAATCAATCAGCAATGTATTTTCTGCTTCCTTGAGTTTGAATTTATATTCCACATAATTCTGGTACATTGATCCCAAGCAAGACAGTAAGGACAGGGAAAAGAAAAGATATGCAAATTTTAAAGGAAGCATTTCAAAATGACATCTTCTGTTTACAAAATGACAACTTCCTATAGATGGATAATGATGTAAAAGGTCTCAAAATCCTATATAGATAGATAACCAATTAATTTTCAAGTTATAAACCACACATTAAAAAGTTGTCTTTAGATGCCAAAATAATTCCTACCTTTTCTACTTTACACAAATATTTATACAGGTTTAATCCATTCAGTTGACTTTTTTCAAACATGCATTCAATTTAGATAATCCTATTCATTCTTTGAATTTAAAAGTCCGTTTGTGACACATCAAAAATTTTGCTTCATAGCAGGTAAGGATGAAACAACCGATAGCACCAGCTTTTGAAGTTCGTCTTCCAAGCTTGGTACTGCAGGAGGTAGTACTGGAGGGGGGAGAATGGCTTCTTAGAGTGACAATTTGTCTACATGGTAGTCTTGTCTACAATGCAGACAGTTTTATCTACATTGCTACTCATCCTTAAACTTGAGGGATTAACAATGAGTTTTATATTTGTTTGGTGTTTCTGGATGTGAGTATCTCTAGGAAAACGCACTGTTTGTCCACCAAAGTAACGTTTTTTTCATTGTTTATGTTTTTAAACTTGTTTATTAAGCCGAGCAGTGGTGGCGCATGCCTTTAATTCCAGCACTTGGGAGACAGAGGCAGGCAAACTTCTAAGTTCAAGGCCAGCCTGGTCTACAGAGTGAGTTCCATGACAGCCAAGGCTACACAGAGAAACCCTGTCTCCAAACAAACAAACAAACAAAAAACCAAACCAAACCAAAACAAACTTGTTCATTGCATGCTTGAATAGACCATGTGTGCCATGGGCCATTGTGGAAATTGTGTGCAATTTTTGAGAGTCAGTTCTCTGCTGCCACCTTGCACTCAGACTCAACAGCAGGTGCCTTTCAGGGGTCAGCCACCCCCCAGCTCCAAAGTTAAGAAGTCACACCCTAATTTGGATGTGGTTTAATCAGTAACCTCAGATTAACACTACGTGCAACAAAAAGATTGCTCTTTTATGTTTGTTCCTTCTCCAGTCTGTGCTTAATTTTATTTTTGATGTTGAGTATATGTAGTATGAACTTCTGCAGATTTTCAGGTTGAGCGTTGTGGCAGGTGTAGGAACTGGACACAGAAGGTGATGAACTTTTCCCTGGAGCTGCCCTGTCAGGAACGTCTCCATGTTCATTGTTTTTCTCCATCAGAGGTAACTTCTTTCTTTATTTTATATGCACAAAACACTATAGAGTTGAGAATATTTACTAGCGTCCTCTTCCACAAAATCACTGGCACTTAAACATATCCTTGGATTGCCTGTTTTTCATTACTGAGAAACATTCAATAATGAATTTATTAGTAAGAGTTTGTGATAACGAGAAGAGAATTGTGGATCCTGGCAGACAAATTGTAATTATAAAGTTAAAGTATATTTCTTAGAGTGCATAGTTTTATTCTAATATACATGAAACAGTATATAAAGGCTATCTTAAATTTTAATTTTTCTTTGTTCTTTTGCCTTTAATAAGAAAATAAACTAGTTAGACATGAGTGAGTATATGTGTTATTTATCTAAGCATATATACAATCCAAAATTCATATATTTATTATATTTACATATACATGAATAATTTAAATATTCACATAATCAAATATTTAATCTACCATATGACTTCTTTAATATTTACTCCCATAGTTTGAAAAAGCAAATTAGAGCCTTCTGTAATCTCACACTTACACACACACAAGCACACAACATACAACATATATATGCTTAGCTTTGTATTATATACTTAAATAAATAAGAATGTAGCTTGCACTGTTAAATTGGCCACCTCGCATCTACTTAAATCTAATTTTAGTTTTCTCTTTTCCAAATCTCTTACATTTTTATTTCCAGGTCTTTTAGATAAAATTTACATTTTGGAGATAATTTTTGATATTATTTTATTAATTTCATAGTCTCAGTCTTCAAACCTGGATAGCCTCAAAATTCACTGGTAGTTGTACTGAACTCACACAAATCCACCTGCCTCAGCCATCTGGGTGCTGGATTTAAAGGTATGCACTACTCTCTGCCTATTAAAGTATTATTTTAAATTTATGGGAATATAGATGTTTTTATAAGCAACATCCCTATATTTGATTTGGATTTATATATTTCTAAATGTGAAATAAAAAAATTATATTAGTAAGAAACTTAAATTTAATTTTCTATATTTATTAAGGTGGCTTAATGTCATCTTCTTCCATGGACTGAGCCATATAAAATTTATAAAGTAAATGCCAGACTGTATTTAAGAGTTCATTTTGGAGCAGTAATATCTCAGATGATGTGTCGTGGAGCAGCAATGAGGAATCCAGAGCTTTTATTCCTTGATCCTGCACATTTGTGTATGATGAAACGACTTCACAGAGTCACTTATATTCTCATGTTGGTAACAGTTCGTGTTTCACAGAGTGACCTTAGTGAGGGAAAGAGGGCTGAAGAGGCTTTTCAGCCCCATGTCTTTATCTAACAGATTGGAGAGATAAGAAAGCACGAGGCTTCACATGCCTCGAAGAATGCCCAAGTGGATTTCCTACTGTTTTGTGACATCCTTTTTGGTGTGACTCCTGGACAGCATATCTTAGAATTGCTTCTGGAATTTGAGTGTTATGTTGTGTGCGCTTGGATAGAAATTCACAGAACATCACATGATCAACTGTGAAGAGTATACTCCTGTTAGTCAACAATGAAGAGATCACACAGTGGGTCAGTCATTGTGGAATGAAAGTGTGTATTTTGTAAAAGCTAGAGGCATGGTGAGGAGTTCCCCTGGATACCTCATACTTAACTTTGCAGGGGCAAATGGCCCTTGGGGTAATAAATCTTTTCTCTGTATTAAAACATTTACCACTTTGATTTCATGGATCACTCAAAATTCATGTAAGAAAAAAAAGGAAACTTTACCTCATTCTCTCTCTTAAAATCTCTGTGCTTGGAAGACATTCTCTACATCTAAAATATATTGTACCCAGTACATTATTTGTTTCTTTACAAATTTTGTAATGGCTAGTAAAGGAGTTGCACAAATTTGTCTTCCTTCCTGTAGCATTTACTGATGTTATACTCCTACACTTAATCCTCCCATGCCTAGTAACCTTTCAGTATGTTCAACAGGCCCTTGTCTTAAATCTCAGTACTCTGGAGCCAGAGGAAGGGATCTCTGGGTTCAAGCCTGCCTGATCTTCATGGAGAGTTCCAGGCCAGCTAAGGAGAGAGAACCTTTGTCTCAAAAGTAAAAGAAAGAGAAAAAAAGGAAGGAAGGAGGGAGGGAACAATGGAAAGAGGCAGGGAAGGAAGGAAAAGAAATTAATCTCAAATGGAATAAGCCCTTGTCTTCAGTTATTGTTCCTTTGAGTCACTAGCAAAATGTATTCTCAGGACACTGAGTTTAAGATTCTAATTACATCATGGTAATTGTTCGGAAAGGATTTCAAACACAGAAGAATTTCATTGTCCGTAAACTACTAAGACACTGGAGTCTGTGGCTTCCTTCTGCCTTCTTTGCTCAGTGAATGTATCTTTTAAAGAAATTAGCTTCCTAGTGGGTTGCCTTTATAAATGACCTTCTTTGCACGGTCAGGGTGTTTACCATTAAAAATTATCGCCAGGTGGTGGTGGTGCACGCCTTTAATCCCAGCACTTGAGGAGGCAGAGGCAGGTGGAATTCTGAGTTTGAGGCCTGCCTGGTCTACAGAGTAAGGTCCAGGACAGCCAGGGCTATACAGAGAAACTCTGTCTCAAAAAAAATTATCCCACTTTTTTAAATAATTATGTTATTAAAAGAATTATTATTGAGCATTTCAATTGATTTTAATTATTCAAAGGGTTCCTCCTTTGGTCATCTTTTTCTAGACCAACTTTGTCCAAGTTAAAGTGTTACAATTTATAACTAAGAACAAATTTACATTATTTTAAGATTAAAAATAACACGTTATCAGGCCAGGCGGTGGTGGCACACGCCTTCAATCCCAGGACTTGGGAGGCAGAGGTAGGCGGATTTCTGAGTTCGAGGCCAGCCTGGTCTAGAGTGAGTTCCAGGACAGCCAGGGCTATACAGAGAAACTCTGTCTCAAAAAACAAAAACAAAACAAAAACAAACAAACAAACAAAAAAGTTATCAAAATTATGAAGAATGTTGTTTATCTATTCAATCTCACTATTCTTGGATCTCATATACCCACTGCACTTGTGTGTGTTGGGAACCAAATACTTGTCCTCTGTATGATCAAAAAGTGCTTTTTAGAATTAAGCCATGTCTACAGAACCTTCATTTCATTTTCATTCTCTCCTTAGTTATATAAGGCCTCACTTATCTGCAACATGAATGACTAAGTAACCATTCCTACATAATAGGTAAAATTCATTCATATCTCTAAGATGTTGCAAAACTTAATTTCAACACATACAAATGTGTTTGTACACATACACCCAGACACTCACATATGCATACTTACGGACACATGCATACACTCTCACTTACATATATATGTGTGTGTGTATATATATACACACACATATATATATATATATACATGCACACATAAATGCACATTCAAACCCATAAACATACAAACATACATACATATACATACACACATAGAAACACACAAATACATATACTCATGCAAAAACGCACAAATATATACATACACACTTACCCATACACACATAGACATACATATAAAAGCACTCATGTGCAAATACACACACATATGCACATGCATACATATCCATACATGCACACTCATAAATGACAAACAGCATTCTTGATTTGTTTTGTTTTGTTTTTTTCGAAACACAGGGTTTCTCTGTGTAGCCCAGGCTGTCCTGGAACTCACTCTGTAGACCAGGCTGGCCTTGAACTCAGAAATCTGCCTGCCTCTGCCTCCCAAGTGCTGGGATTAAAGGTGTGCACCACCACTACTCGGCTAACAAACAGCATTTTTAGTGTGAGTACACTGAACATAACTTCTTTCCTCGTGTTCTTGACTTTGTATTACCCTAACTTCACTGGGGCTAGGTCAAGGTCTCTATTCTAAGTCCACTTTACTGAAGTCTCGTGTAGAGTGTAGTAACTTAGGTGTATTTTAAAATCTAGTGTTTGAAGTATTTGATTTTGTGAATGTGAATCCAGGATGACACTGACTTTTGAGACCTCATTATTTCTTTACAGTTGGCAACTACTGCTTTATTTATTTTTTAAAAAAGCAAACAAACCAGTATTTCATGTTTAAAATTATTGGCGCAAGGACCCATCTGTTTGATTCAATCCTTATTCCTTGAGCCATTGCACCCTTTACGTCCTTTGTGTCGTTTCTTTGCCTGCTCATATGATATTCTCAAGAGCTAGCACAGGTACAGCTTTCTGGGTTTTCTCTGGTTAGAGGCTAGAAAAATGAGAAAATTATTGTAATAAAATAGCAGTAGTTAAGACGGAATGCTAGAGACTGTTCTTTTGGCAAGGCAAGGCTAATTTCCCAAGTTTAAATGACAGCCTCAGATCAGCAGTGCACATTCCTGGCGATCTTTTTATACTCTGCTCTGTGTAAGGTAAAGAAACATTCTCTCTCTGGGTGCATTGACAGCCATGGCTGCTTTAGACATTACCCACTGTTAGCACGTTCTGCAGTTATCCATGAGAGCAGAAACAGTAGTGGGAACTGAGCTGTGTTGTAGAAATATTTAATCCCAATCCAGGGTTCCTATCCCCCCACCCCGTTGACCATTTAAAAGTATTTAAAAGTTGATTTAAGATGGATCTAGTAAATGACATTCTGAGGAGTAACTCTCTGTAAAATTAAAATCAATTGAAATGCTCAACAATACTTTTAATAAAAACACACAACCATTATATTTATAATAAGCCTTAATCAGCACAAGAGCTGGACAGATATCTATCTTCTATGTTATCATGGCTATTTCTCAGCCAATAATCCCATTATATAATTTGTCATGTTTTATCTGGGCTGCTATTAATTCCAATTAGCCAACCGACATGGGCATTATTTTATGACTCACCTAATCCTTGAGTCTTTCTCCTCTCTCTACTTTCTTCTCACTTTTGTGGGTCTCCTCTGACCCCAGCCCAGAATCTCTAAACCTTGCCTATGTCTCTTTTACCAAGTTATTGGCTGCCATCTTTATTTACCAATCATAAATAACTTGGGGGCAAGGTCACATAGCATCACCTGGGTCTACAAGCACACTCTCCCCTCTCTGGGTTTACTGGCTATTCCTGGTTGTCGACTGGACTATAACAGGAGTGAACTACAATCCAGAATTGGAAGGCTCACCTGTGATCCTAATCTGGAGGCTGAGAGATACAAGTTTCTGACCTGAATCTTGGCATGGAGATCTTGAGTCATAGTGGCAATGAATTCCAGAAGATTAAGACAGGGAGATCTCTGAGTTCAGGATCATCTGGGATTAAAGGTGTGGTAACGCACACCTTTAATCTGGGCCACACCTTCTGCTGGAGACAGAAGGACATTGGGAGAAGGAAGATTTGCTCTTTCCGCCTGCTTGCCTTGTGGGACTGAGCAACTGCTAGATCTTTGGATTTCCATTCACCGTTGCTGCTGAACATGGTTGTGAGTTGGACTATAGATTGTAAATCCACAAATTCCCTTACTATATTCAGACCACCCATCAATTCTGTGACTCTAGAGAACCCTGACTAATACACTGGGGCAACCAGGTCTTGGGGGCCAGCACTTAGCTTTACAATACAGAGCAACAGACTGAATCTCAACAGAGCTAGTCCAATGCTACACATAGGGTTCTCCGGAAGCAGTCTCCCTCTCCTACTATTAGGACTTGACTTATCAAGAAATCAAGTCATGTAGAAATTCATGTAGTCTACATTCGGCCAATGAGTAAATTCCTTGTCACAGCTACTTTTCCCCTTACTGTACTAATAATTCAGTGGTTAGGAATAGACACAATTAAACTCAACATCAACCTCAAGTAACACTCCAGAAGTGAAGCAATCTATTTCTTATGGGATCTTACTATGAAGAGCACACTGTCCCACTGTTGATGTTTCTGACATCAGCAGCATCTTCGTGAGGCCGGTGTGTAGTTGCTCATTCTTATTGGGGTATTGAAATAGATGTTATGAATATTCCAAATTTTCATCACCTATTATATATATATATAGTTATTTCCTTTCATACTTGGGGTTGTTGCTATTAAAAATCCAGAATATGTCTCCTGTTGAATATCCTTACATAGTAGGCATATTAGTGCAAATCTATAATGACTGAGTCATGGAACTTGCAATCAGTCTTCTGAAGTGGTTGTACAAATTCAGATGCAAGTGACCAAAGCATGAAGATTCAGTGGGCTCATCCCTGTTCAAACTTGTTCCTTTCCTCTTTTTCCATACAGCTGTTTAAATTGCATTGCCCCTCCAATTTATATTTCCCTAATGTGCAGTTTTTGTAGAAATATGCATAAAGCTCATATTTACTTCACTAATGAATGCCCTGAATGATTCCTTTGAAAAATGCCCTAGGGGAATATGTGTGTGTGTGTGTGTGTGTGTGTGTGTGTGTGTGTATAGACGATGTAACTGCAACATTTACCAAAACAGACAGGATAGTGTCATCTATCATATATGTGTGTGCACGTATGTATATGTGTGCATACATGCATATACATGTGCATGTAGCATGTGTGCATGTGTACTTGTGTGTGTGCATGCGTGTGTGCATGTATAGACAATGTAATTTCAGCATTTACCAAAACTAGCAAAATATTGCCACCTGTCCTGTGTGTGTGTGTGCACGTGTGTATAAAAATATCCCAGAATTGTTGAAAGTCTTTTTTAGAATTGGTTCTTATCAAATGATTTTGTAAAATGTGTCTAATGTAACCACACTTAAGTATGTTCATTGTGTATTTTATGGTAAATATCACTAAATATAAGGGATAAAATTCTTCATGCTTACAGCCATTAATATGATTTACATTTTAGTTCACTTTTATCTGGAAGAGCTATTTAATCTTGAAGGACCCACCAAGCTGATCATGCTGGCTGGTTCTACTGCACATTCAGATCGCAGGAGCTAATCCTGTTTAGCTTTGTATTCTATCATTTCTTCCAAAATTGACGTTTTACAAAGTAGTCATAAAAATGCTTTTGAAAAATATGTGAAGGCCTCTAAATTGCGCCTATTGTGGTATTTGTCATCCTGCATAATTTCCTTTTTTCCCTATACATAGAGTTTAGAAATAGTCACAAGCAGACAACTGATTTTGAACAATCCATACTAAATACTCTGTTAGTTGATATTTGTGAACCGAAGATTGACTCTATCTGAGTCTTCTTTAGTTGCTATAGCAAATGCCATAGACAATGTCATATATGATAATCAAAAATAGACCTTAACATAGTCCAGAGGCTGGGCAGTGAATGATCAAGTTCTATTCTCCCAGGATCTTCTTGATGTATTTTTGTCTTTCCATAAGGCAATAGGAGAGGCTAAGATAGAAAGAATAGAAACTGACCTTGTCTTTATAATGAATCATCTGGGTTCTAAGTGAATTGAGCCACTAGCTCTGGCCTCAGGACCCCACCCCTCTCATTGGATTAATCTTCTCTTATTGGTACCCTGGGGATTAAGTTTCTGACAAACACTTTTCTGGGGATGGAGACACTAAAACTGTGGCACCCATCACAGTTTAATTTTATCAAGCTTAACAAACCGTCTTGGCAGGATCTTCTTGAAATTAAAAATTCACGAGTCAGCTATTTCTCTCCCCGAGTTATCCATTTCCTAATCCCGGGAGAAACAGTCAGACTCATTTTAAATAACTCAGATTGGTGTTCAGAAGCTTCTGGTTAAATGGAATAAATGGCTCCCTGCACATGGTGCTACATTCTGTACTCTGAACTGGTGACTTCAGACCAGTGGCATTGGCTTTGAGAAGAGAAGAATATGTATAAATTGGAACAGTTGCAGATTTTTTCCCCCAAGGAATTACTTGAATTAAACTCAGAATGAAAGAAGATATGTCAACAAAGAGGAAACGAGGCTGTGTTTCCATCATACAAAAGTCCTTGTCTATGGAGTATGCTTCAGAGGGACGCAAAGACAAGCCAGCATCCCACCCCATTCTCATTTGGCAGTACAGGGGTACTTGGTTCTTGACTTGGGCATTGCTCACACTACTTTTCCTGAGCTACAGTTAAGTCAAGGGGAACTAAAACTGATAGCAACCAAAAGATAACTTCTTGCTCGAATATGTACTGAATAACTGTAAAATACAATCAAGAGTTTGGGAATCATTTAACAAAGAGTCTGAGGGAAAAAAAAGGTGAACTGATTTTGGAATTTTAAAAATAAGGACCAACTCCTGAGCTCAATAATGAACATTTTCTGAGGAGTACTTAAGTCCTAATATATCAATCTTGCTGGTAGAGGAATTAAATTCACATTCAGATAAAATTCAGTCTGTAAAATATTTCCACATGGAGTGATTTGGTCTATTAAAAATCCTCTTAAATTAAAGTGAATATTAAATATGTATAATATAATATAACTTCAATACTATATGTCTGGGGTATTTAAAATAATGATGAGAAAAATTAAGAATGGAAGCTAAATGACTTAGAAATTCTTCAACTAATTACAAAATTGGTCTGACTACCTATACCTTTACTTTTTAGAAGAGAAAATATGTTTTGATATAGGTAACCTCAGACTGGAAGTCCTTAACCAATGGGATTTCACAAACTCAAGAGTATATCTTTTCTTACAAGGCAGAGAGGATCTCACGAACAGTTGCATGAAACAGTAAGGGCTTCACCATGCAGGTTTCACAGGAACAAACACTGCCCAGCATCACTAAAAGTCCACATGAAAAGAATAGCATGAGCTTTAAACAGGTGGAACACAGATGCACTGACTATAACAGGAGAGATGGCTCAGTGATCAAGAGCGTGACCTGCTCTTGCAGAGGCCCCAAGTTCTGTTCCCAGTACTCACGTTGGGGGTCTTCACTCACATTGCTCCTATATAATCCCCTGTAAACTGCTGCTAATATGGCTCTCAGTGTGAAAGTCCATTTCATCTCCATGCCGAAGAGATTGACAGTTGTTACTTCTGTTTGATAGTCCACCATCTTTTCCTGCCCCAGCAATTGCTAGATTGAAAAGTCACACTTCCCCCACCCTTTTCTCTTAACGACCTTTGCCCACATTACAGTCCTCCAAGACTTAACACAGGCTGGAGCTGGCTGATTTGTTGGTGATTAATCCGCACGAAATAATTTTTCTATGTCATCGTCATGTTAGAACAGGACTAGCCCTGAATACATTTCCATATTAACATTGCTAGGTTGCTTTCTGGCTGTGTCCAGTGTGTTTGTCTTCTTCTGAAAGTAAGACACTAGTGTGCTAATCTCCGCTAGCAATGTAGAACTAGCCTGATCAATCTTTGTCATGTTGCATCCAAATTCCACAAGGGAATGCACTTGAGACAGTCTTTCCTCAGAACTGAGCAACTTTGGCCTAGTCATTTCTTAATGAAATGCCTACGAGCCATTATCCTTTGGCTCTGATATATTAAACATCTGTCCTAGTTTCCTTTGACTCATTACTTATCCTTTAAAATATTTCTTTGTTTTCAACTGATTTGTTTGCTTTCCTCATAAATTGCACTTAGGTTTTAAGGGATTTCCTGGTTTGATAGTCCAGTAGGTCCACCCGCTGTGTGGCTTTACAATTCAATATCGGTGATGATAACAAAGGTCACAATAACAAGTGAGGGGCCACGTGTGCCTGAGATCAGGAAGAAATCTATTGAGATCATTTCCTTTGAATCCGTTTAACCATCACCTTTTGAGTTATTAATATTTCCCCTTCATCGCCAGGGTCTCTGTTCAGTGCCTGTAAAGTATTTTAAGCTTATTTCCAGCCTCAGTAAATTAGTTCTAAAAATAAATAATCCACACTTCCATCTTGGTTTCTGTTTCCATGTGTCAACAAGAAGAATCAGAGCACGTTAAAGAATGGTTTCCTCCAGAGCTGGATGCATGCTAGGGTATTGTTACTGTGTCACAGAAATAAGGAGCTGGATGTGTTAGGGAGATGATGTAAAACTACTGAAAAGACTCCTAATGGCCAAAGTTGGGACAAATTTAGCAAGAATGCCTGTGATGGATTATAATCAAAAGAACAAAAATATAGACCTGCATGTCTCACAGAGACGCATCCAGGAGCACATGCTGATATAAGTAAGTACTGATATAAAGAAATACACAGTTCTGTGCAGAGAAATTGAGCTGACTTATGTAGAAAGCCTTCCTCTTCCAAGAGATTTGTTACCTCTTAAAAGTAAACTGTATGCAATGACTTCCTCCAAAACATTGTAGCACAGAAACAGGGAGTGTAGCACGTTGCTGTATTTAATGATTGGCTTGTAACAAACTAATATTCTCTACTTGGGCTTGGAAAGATTTCCATTCATCCTTACAATATAATATGATCTTAATCACACTCCTACCTGTAGCGTCCACCAACCATCTCCCTCCTGACTACTTATTTTTTTGTAAGTTTTTGTTATTAACAGTCTTGGGGGCTGGAGAGATGGCTCAGCGGTTAAGAGCACTGACTGCTCTTCCGAAGGTGCTGAATTCAAGTCCCAGCAACCACACGGTGGCTCAGAACCATCTGTAACAAGATCAGACGCCCACTCCTGGAGTGTCTGAAGGCAGCTACAGCGTACTTACATATAATAAATAAATAAGTCTTTAAACAGTCTCTTGAATTCAGTTAGTACTGACCATGTGAACACAGACATGGAGTCATTGACTAGGGCAGGAGAAACCTACTAGGGGTCACACTCCCAAAGAACTGTCTCTCTCTGTCTGCTTCCTAGTAGCAACTGCTAAGAAATCCCCAGCTAGGAATGAGGCCTCTAAAGCTGCTTGAGACTCCATGTTGATATACTAACTGGTTTGATCTTGTGAAGGGTTGTGCAGGGAACCGTATCTGCTCTGTGTGTGTGTGTGTGTGTGTGTGTGTGTGTGTGTGTGTGTGTGTGTGTGTGTAAGATTTAAGCTTCTCATTTTTCCTCTTGCTCTTGAACGCTGTGTCTTCAAAAGCCTATGGAACCCTGGTACATTCTCTTCTGGAGGCACACAGAGTATTAAAGCCATACTAAGCCAAGCAGTGGTGGCACACGCCTTTAATCCCAGCATTTGGGAGGCAGAGCAGGCAGATTTCTGAGTTTCTGAGGCCAACCTGGTCTACAGAGTGAGTTTCAGGACAGCCAGCTCTATACAGAGAAACCCTGTCTCAAAAACCAACCAACCAACAAATAAACAAAAAAGCCATACTAGCCCCTTCCTGACTAGAACTTCTGGCCTTGGTCTGATTACAGACAATCCAACACCTACCAATTCTCCATTATTATTTTTTCTCATGGCTTTCTGATCCTGGTGACTGAATTTCTCCATTCTCTTTAGAAATCTCAATTATCTGATAAAAATTGTCATATCCTTTGGTCTAGGAGTCTGTATAGCAGTACCAATTTGGGTAGGGTATGCCTTGTACTCCTAAGGTCAAGAGGACATGTGGGGAAAATATTTCTAATAGAAAAGTCCGATAGATAACAAAAGTCAAGTAATTGTGGTTAAATACCTCTGTTAACGTAGGCTATAAGGATGGCATGTAGCCCTTTGTATAATGCAATGAGAATGACACTTTTAGAGTCCTTTGAACTTTCCCAGAAAGCTGTAAACAATGTATTGTAAGAAACTGTTTTAGAAATATAATAGGCTATTTCATCCAATAAAAAAAAGATCCACTTTTGTTCTATGTCTGCATCTGAAGTTGCATTTCGCTGTTACTATCAGCATGAAAGAAGTCTTAAAAGCATCACAAAAGTGCCTGCTATGACATAATCCAGGAAAAAAAGAGTACTTTATGTGTCAAAGTGGATCACCCAGTTGTACAAATGGTTCTCTGAAAAAAAAATAATGCTTCTATTCTCTGAGTAGGGTCAGTACTTAAAGTTACGATGACTTGCCTCCAAAAGAAATGTATGTCAGTATTAAATACAAGAGTGTTATCTTGGTCTGAAGAGTCTCAAGTTTTTTCTTTTAAAACTAGTTTGCAAATATGATTCCTTTGATCTAAAAAAAAA
>JADRCC010578434.1:1397-33514 GCA_019843855.1 Hylomyscus alleni
AGAGAGAGAGAGAGAGAGAGAGAGAGAGAGAGAGAGAGAGAGAGATTCAAGTGTGGTGTATAGGTTGCTCAGGAACAAGATGGCCACGAAGGAAGGACTGAGAGCAAAGGAAGAAGCAGGCCAGCCTCCAGCCTCAGCCCTTCTGGTCCTGAGGCTTGGGGATGGCAAAATACAAGCGAAAAAGGATGTGTGTTGAAAAGTCCTTCTGAGATTGTAAAACTTGGAACCTATGATAAGAGTCTGATAATAAAGAGAAAAGAAGAGGTAAAAGTCATAGTAAAATTAAAACTAAATATGTATTCATGAATACAGTATCATACAGAATAGTTTTCCTACCTAAAATGAGTGCATTACTCTGTAGCTTTGTAAATGTGCTTGTCAGAATAGCATGAGGAAACATATTTCTCTCCTCCTTCACAGTGATCAGGTTGAACTTCCTCCATGCCCCAAAGAAAAAAAGCCTGATGGCTTTAAGCTGATTGGTTGCTGTTCAAATAATTTCTATCTTCTGGCAAAAAAACCTCTATTGATACAAACATGTGATATTTATCTGACATGGATTGACTTGAATATTTCTGCATTGAATAAAGCCATTGTGATATCCTTCTGGTCCCAGTACACAGGAAGCAGATGCAGGAAGATCAGGAGTTCAAAGTCCTCTCCAGTTACGTAGGCATTTCTTAAGGCCAATCTGAATCACGTGGGACCCTATCTCGTAGGAAATAGCAACTTATTGCAAATTAATAGAAAAGAAAATATGCTTCTACATTTCTGGAGAGACAGAAAAGAAAAGGACCAAAACTCTCCCAATCCATGCACTGTTTTTGGTCATCCTGGTTTGAATACTTAATCTTTCAGCTAAGATCTTTCTAGAAGATTCCATCATTTAGGGTTTAGCTCAGACATTGTTGCTTTGTCTTTGCTATCACCTAAAGACAATTGCTTTTCTCTACTGAACTCTACAACATTGAGATCTAAGTAATTTGCTTTCAAGTGGAATGTCCATCAGTGATTCTTTAGATTACCGTCATAGTCCCACCATGTGACACAAGATGGTGGGTGGTCCATGCTTACTGTCCTGGCTGCTGTTTGTATAAAAGTTTCATTGCATAGATGATATAATGCTAACCTGTGTACCTAGTCTTTGCTACTTTGTGGGTTCTTCTTCCCACCCTTTATCACCCCCTCCCCCAGTTTCACTCCCTAACACTGGATAGGAGAGGAAGAAGGAGAGAGTTAGAGATCCCTGAATCTAATATTTTCCTTTTGTTTCTTCTTTTGTACATGGCTACTAACAAACCTCAACCAACCTCCCTAAATGACTAACAACACCAACCCTACCTCTCAGGGCTCTAGCATTTATAGACCTTCTGAAAACTTCCAAACTTTTATTCCAAATGTCACACAATCACAGAAACACGCCACTGCTAGAGCATGAGACAAATCATAGTCAGCTGCTCACACAGTCCAAAGCGGCCTCACATCCCACACCTGAGAGTAAAATGAAAACACATTCTTATAATATTTTTTATTATTTTATTTAATTAATATTTGATTTAACTAGTTGAATTAAATTTAAATAATATTTAAAGAAACCAAAATTACAGAATTCTCTCTACAAACCTTTGAGTGTTTTGCAGACACTTCTAAAAGACATACAGTGTACATAGAGGAATGAGTGTGAGAGACCAATCCATACAAGGGGCAAGGGACAGGCTCAGTTGTAAAGTTCTTGAAAATATAGTGATCTGGTCAAATGCATTTGATAATTTACAAAATTGTGGAGAAAATCCTTCAACCATTAGTGTCAATAAATGTGAAAAGAGTTGTAGGTATTCTTAGGGCTCCTGGCATATCAGCAGACTTTCATACCCCACACTGCCCAAGTTGCCTATCTTTTGTATTACCTGATAAAGAGGAGTGCCATGTGGGATTGAGACAGAGGGTCTGAAGAGGCTTTTGAGGAGCCTAATATCTTTATGGGACAGGCTAAACAGTTTCATGCCCTATTATCCCAGGGTCCCTTTGGGTTAAAAGTTATCATGCACTGTACTGGCTGGTTTCGTGTGCCAACTTGACACAGGCTGGAGTTGTCACAGAGAAGGGAGCTTCAGTTGGGGAAGTGCCTCCATGAGATCCAGCTGTGGGCCATTTTCTCAATTAGTGATCAAGGTGGGAGGGCCCCTTGTGGGTGGTGCCATCCCTGGGCTGGAAGTCTTGGGTTCTATAAGAGAGCAGGCTGAGCAAGCCAGGGGAAACAAACCAGTAAGGAACATCCCTCCATGGCCTCTGCATCAGCTCCTGCTTCCTGACCTGAGTTCCAGTCCTGACTTCCTTCGGTGATGAACAGCAACATGGAAATGTAAGCTCAGTAAACCCTTTCCTCCCCAACTTGCTTCTTGGTCATGATGTTTGTGCAGGAATAGAAACCTTGACTAAGACATGCACTCAGAAAGGTACAGTTGGGGGCTACTGCAGAAACAGCTTAAGCAAACAATTCCAGTGGAACTTTAGTCTCCGTCATGGAAAGGAGTAGAAGTTTAGAATTCAGAGCTAGAGCACAATTTCTAGCAGCATACAAACATCACAACAGGTAGAACCCTTCACTTGGTGTCCAAAAAGTAGCTAATCCACTTAAGGCTTAGGTCAAAGGCCTTCTGAGCAAACTGCTTTCTGTGGCATCACAAAATCAGATTCTACAAAAGTGGCATGCATGTTAACAGCAGAATGGTATAGTGTCTGCAAATCCTGTCGCCAATACCATATAGTCTATCCTGGAGCCAGTGTCATTTCAGTCACCAAATCCCTCCAGTGACTGAGCCAATGGCTAAGCTAGATAAAATATTAGAAGGGACATCACCTATTCCCATAAATGCCTAGCACATAGATGGCGAGGAAATCAAGAAGCAGATGCTCTTACTAAAGCACAGATCATCTGCCCTCTTGCGCCACAAAGGCTGCTCACTGGGTTCATGAAAAGCCTGGTCACAGGCTTCTGTTTTCTAACCCATGTTAGAAAACAGAAAGAGCCACTGACGTTCCTGTAAAACATCTGGACAGTCTATAGTCTGTCCAGTTATCCTGTCAAATTGTGGCCTCGGCAGATGAATTTTATGAGAAGGCATTATTTAAATCGATTTGCCATGTAAGTGACTCACAGATAGACTTTCGAAGGCCTATGAGCGTAGTTGAAAGGTACAAATATTCCCTCTCCCTTGAGGGATGTAAGCACCCCCTCACCCATGCGGACATTGCCATAAACCTCTTACACAAGCCTTTTAGAGCAGGCAGGCAACAGATGAAGCCACAACCCAGTGTCTCATCCAAGTCAGTATTATGCGTGGATACCTATGGAGAATTGATAGGGAGAGGGCAGCCATTTCCCTAACACAGATGTGCAGAACTGGGCTGCAGATGATCATGTCCCGTAGTACTTATACCCACTGTGCAGCCCTAGTGGACATGGGCTGATTGAAAGAAAGAAAGGGTTTAAAAAAAAAAAAGGTCCCTCCAAGACAATACAGTATTGACATCCCTCTTGTGTCTGCACCAGAACTTGATGGTAACACTCCATTGCTGAAGACATGGCTCACATTGGTCTCAAGACAGGTAGAAATCAACTTAGTATGGACCAGGAAGGTTTCTCCCTTGTAGATTAGATCGCATATACTGGAAGGTAGCCCATGGGTGCAATAGTGACACACACATGTTATGGAATATCCAACCACTTTCTGGTGGGATTTAAGTTCTGTTCTACTGAAGGAAACATGCCTGGTACTGAAAATCTGGACAAGAGGCCACAGTTGGGAACTCACGGGTTTTAGATCCTGCCTTCTTTACTGTTATAATTCTACGAAGAGATATCACGACCAAAGCAACTCTTACAAAAGAAAGCATTTAATTGGGGGCTTGCTTACAGTTTCAGATGATTAGCCCATGACTGTCATGTTGGGAAGCCGAGAGGCATAGCACTGGAATAGTAGCTGAGATTTTTACATCCTGACTGACAGAGAGCAGGCAGAGAGAGAGAGACACTGGGCCTGGCATGAGCATTTGAAACCTCAATGCCCATCCTCAGAGACACACCTCCTCTGACACAGCCACAGCTCCTAATCAGATGTATGAGTGTCTTAGTTATAGTTACTATTGCCGTGATGAAACACCATGACCAAAGCAACTAAAGGGTACAAAGGGTTTATTCGGCTTGTACTTCCACATAATGTAATTCATTATCAAAGGAATTTGGGACAGGAACTCAAGCTGGGCAGGAACCTGGAGTCAGGAGCTGATGCAGAGACCATATTGGAGTGCTGATTATTGGTTTGCTCCATCTGCCTTCTTATCAAACCTAGGACCACTAGCCTGGGCATAGCACCACCTATAATGAGCTGGGCCCTCCCTATTAGTCACCAATTAAGAAAATGCTCTATAGACTTGCCTACAACCTGATCTTATGGAAGCATTTTTTTGTTTTGTTTTTTTGTTTGTTTGTTTTGTTTTTCAAGACAGGGTTCTCTGTGTAGCCCTGGCTGTCCTGGAACTCACTCTGTAGACCAGGCTGGCCTCGAACTCAGAAATTCGCCTGCTTCTGCTTCCCAAGTTTAAAGGTGTGTGCCACCACAGCCTGGCGGAAGCATTTCCTTAATTGAGGTTCCCTTTTCTATGATTACTCTAGCTTGTGCTAAATTCACACGTAACTAGCCAGTACAATGAGCTTATGGAAGGCATTCTCATTCAAACCACTACAGATGATATCAAGAGAATTTTCTTTGTGTGTTGAATGGTGTTCAAAAACTCACCACTGGTCAAAATGCAGAGAATAACTATGTGCAGTGCAGCCAACCACAAACGGAACATCTATGCCACACCCCCTAGGCTCAGAGACATCATGGAAGACGGGGTGGAAAGAATGTAGAGGTTGTCCAACTGCATTTCCACTGCTGCTGGGGTATGGGATCACCCTGCCAATGTGCCAGTATGCCAAGAGGCAAAACGCAGGGCCTTACTATTCAGAACTGGAATGCAGTTGAGGCCAGAATGTCTCTCAGGGAAGGCTGAACACAGTCTAGGATAGGGATCCCAGTCCATTTTCTTCTGGGCCAGAAAAAGTGAGATCTGGGACAGGTGCTGTAGTTCTCAAACTCCTGTGTACCCAGAGGCCAATGGGGATCACGAGGAGTTGGGAAAAGGGATTTGAGGGTGCTCCCTGAGCCTGGGATGAAGTGGAATCCTGTTTAACTCCAAGTGAGTGCTAACATAGGTAAGTATGTACAGAGGCTTGAAGAGAGGTCTTCTATGGGAGACGTAGGTGCTACTCTCTATGGCTACTCCCCAATCTCCCATGATGATCCTTGATGCAGGAGACAGTCCTTGCTTGTCTGAACTGTTCTATTCATGGAGGATGAGAATGCACATGTCTTACTCAGGGTGTCTATGTACTTCTGGGTATTGGCCCACCTACAAATGGAGTCAGAGGGCTATAAAATTAAATTTAAAAAGAGAATATGAAGCTTGGGGGTGGGTGGGGAGGTAGGGTAGATCTGAGAAGAATTAAGAGAAAGAGTTGGGAGTTAATAGGGTCAAAATATGTTGTATAAAACTTTCAAAGAATTAGTAAAACTCATACTAAAAATAAATGTTACATCCTGAGTCACAGGGAGCGGGCAGAGATGAAAATATATGCACCTCATTGATAGAAATAATTGTATGGGTTTATGCATTAAGAATAAATTTAATGGGCTGGTGAGATGGCTCTGTGGGTAAGAGCACTAGAGTTCAAATATCAGCAACCACATGGTGACTCAAAACCACCCGTAATGAAATCTGGCACCCTCTTCTGGTGGTCTGAAGACACAGTGTACTCATTTATAATAATAAATAAATCTAAAAAAAAATTTAAAAAAAGAATAACTTTAATTAAAATGTGAATGGAAGAAAGCAATTAAAGAGCTTAAGTGCAGAGGCACCCTGCATTTGTAGGTGATTCCCAGAGGCCATTAGGTTGCTAAGTATAACCCTCATCACCAGAGGGAGGTTACCTCCCTTTGAGTCGTTGGCCAGAGAGGCCCTAGAGGTCCCATACATCATAAAGACTATTCCGTTGATATTGGCTGCATGCCAGAACTATGCCAGTACAGATACGTTGGCAAAGAAAAATAAAGCTGGGACCGAACTGGAAGCTGCCCCCTACTGGCTGTCTTTCCTGGATCCTGAAGGTTCTCTGTGAGCTGGTAAGGGAGTATTTTCACCAATAGTCCTGCTTGGCTATGGGTTTTGTGGATGAAGATACTGAAATGCCAGGCAGGGTGTGGCACAACTCTCGTGGGTATACTCAGGAGCATTCCAATTTAAGAACTGCCCAGGGTACTGAATTCACAGCTGGTCCTACAAGCCATGAACAACTCTGAAGTGAGCAGCCACACGTGGCAGTGGGAAAGCCACTGCTTGCTAGGGTTTTATTAGGTGCCTTTCAGATGGCCTCTGCCGTCAACCTCATCCAGTCGTCAAAGTGAAGTGTGTGCAACAGACACTCATAGCTACTGATAAAGCTCCTGAGAACATGTGACTTCTGCTGTGTGGTCCACTAATTAGACACAGGTAGCCTTTGATATCATCCACTCCCAGGCTCAGGGGAACTCCCTCTGTGAAGAGAGTTACAAAGAAGGTGACAGAGAGAAGAACAGGTGAAGAGACACATAGACATTTCCTCCAAATTCAAACATTCCCTCCAGAAGGGAGGAGAAGGCTCAGGAGACTCTAGAGGGAACCAAAACATCACATATCTTGGAAAGTGGAAACTTGCAAGATTCTTTAAGACCCCTCCCCAGTTATATAGAAAGAAAACCAGCTGTGGGAGGAGTTTGCTGGGCCCTGAAAGTTGTGCAGACAGCTCTAAGTTGTGGCTTTCCTAAGTTGTCACTCGTGTCAGGAAGGGCTTTCCAATGATGCAGCCACTTTTGAGTCATTCCAGCTGCTATAAGTTTCCCTCTACCTACACTCTTTTTTTTTTTCTTGGTTTTTTGAGACATGGTTTCTCTGTATAGCCCTGGCTGTCCTGGAACTCACTCTGTAGACCAGGCTGGCCTCGAACTCAGAAATCCACCTGCCTCTGCCTCCCAAGTGCTGGGATTAAAGGGGTGAGCCACCACCGCCTGGCCACACTCTTGCTAGTAAACCCAGTAAGACCTCACTGGTTCACTGAGTTGGACTTTGGTGCAGTCATTACTTTGATCTTTCGAGGGTTCCCTTTCTGTGGTGAGTAGACAGGTATGTACTGCCTCTCCCCAGGAAAAGTCTGTCACATAACAGCTGTTTTTTTTCTTTCCTCCTGTAGATATTTCTTAAGCACCTACTGCATGTCAAATAGTGTGCAGCCACTGGAGAAACAATTACAAATAAGCAAATTCCATTGAACTTTACTCTTGGTCTGGGTCCCTGCCTTTCTGAGTCTCTCCACCGGAATGACCTAGAGGATGCTCAGTAAACAGAAGCACAAGTCACCTCCTCTATCTAGCTTGAGTCATCCCTTGCTGTGCGCAAAACCTGTGCTTGGAGCTGCAGACAGGAAACAGGTCAGAACCCATTCCTCCCTCCAGAGAAACTATCCCCTACTCTTTCCCGCTTTGATTAGGGACCATGCAGACATTGCCCGCTTTCTTCAATTGATCTCAAACACATGATCTTTAAATAAATGTGAAGAAGTTTCCAAAGAACAAAATAATCATTACCAGTAACCACAAATCATCATGTATTTATGCATTTATTTCACACTATCTGAATGAGATCACCTTCTGTGATAGCTTGATAATGGCTCCCATATATTTGAATGCATAGTCACCAGAGAGTGGCATTACCTGAGGGGGATTAGGAGCTGTGGCCTTGTTGGAGTAGGTTTGGCTTTGTTGGAAAACTATGTCACTGAGAGTGGACTTTGGGGTTTCAAAAGCTCAAGAAAGTTCCAGTAGCTCTCTCTTCCTGCTGCCTATGGATCCAGGCGTTGAACTCTAAACTCCTTCTCTAGTACCATGTCTGCCTGTGGCACCATGTACCCCACCATGACAATAATGAACTAAACCTCTGAAATTGTAAGCAAACCCCAATAAAATGTTTTCTTTATGATAGTTGCTATGGTCATGGTGGTCTTCACAACAATAGAGCACTGACTAAGACACCTTCTTTTGCCTGGGATTGTTAAAAAGTAGAATTAAGTTCCAAGAATCTTTCATCTCTAGCACATAGTAGGTATTCCATAAATATTTTTAAACAAACCAGATTTGGTTGCTTGGTTGCTCATACCTATAATCTCAGCACTTGGAATACCAAGGCAAAAAGATCTTGAGTTCCAAATCTGTTTTGGCTATATACCTATTCTCTCTCTCTCCCTCCCTCTTTCTCTCTCTTTCTCTCTCTCTCTCTCTCTCTCTCTCTCTCTCTCTCTCTCTCTCTCTCTCTCTCTCTCCCTCCCTCCCTCCCTCCCTCCCTCCCTCCCTCCCTCTGAATAGGTAGGTAGATAGATAGACAGACAGACAGACAGACAGACAGACAGATAGATAGATATGGGCTAGAGGTGTTGGCTAGCATGCAAAAACCCTAAGACCAATCCTCAGAGTCACAAACACTTGATGTGGAAATAAAGACTATGCCCTAGGTGATCCTAATCTCCCACTCAGAAGGCCCAGCACCAGCAACCACACATGACTCATTCGCTCTGTCTGTCATCATCATCATCAATTTATTTACTTATTTAGGGTCAGAGTGGAGGTACTCATAGGCACACATGTGAAGGTCCGGTGACAAATTTGTTAGGAGTCAGTTCTCTCCCCCACCATATAATGTGTATGGATCTGAATTTTTAGGTTATCAACTTAGTGGCAAGATTCTTTACCTTCTGAGCTATATTTCAATCCCCAGGATTTTTATTGTTTGGGTTTTTTTGTATAGGGCTTCAAGCCCAGGCTAGTCTAGAACTCCTTGTACAGTCACTAATGACCCTGAGTTCTTGATATTCTTGCCTCCCTCTACCTCCCAAGGGCTGGGATTACAGCTCAGTACTGTAAACCTTGTCAATTGCCCATGATGGGAGAGGTCATGGGTACTGTTATCTTGCCAAACCGCCATGTTGTCAAGTTGCATTCCCAATGTCTGTATTCATGTCCATGGATTAGTGCTGCTCTCAGACGTGCCAGAGAAGCTTCTTCTGCAGCAGACTCGTAACTAGTCACAGTATGAAGAAAAAGTGACTGTTGAGTGTTCACCCCTAAAGGGGGCAGCTGTATCAATCAACCCAGCAAGGCTCAGGGAACAACACAGAAGGGGAGGGAGGAAGAAAGCAAGAGCTGATGAGGGGAGGATCACTCTGAAGTGCTGACTTCTGAATATGACCCGGCTGCCACTCTCATGAACTCATTGCTCTTATGGTTACCCACACAAGCTGATAAAATGGCTAAAAGACTCCTGCAGACTGCACTAGTGGACTCAACTAGTGAGGGGGTGGTCAGAGGAGGAAAACTAGCCCAGAAACTTCATTCTCAAAGACTAGGGCAGAATAAATATGAGAAGATTTCATGGAGGAGATGGCATTTCAGCTGAGGTATCCTGTTCCAGAGGCTGTGTGATTAATCTTATTAAATTGGTTAGGTTTGAATCACTGGAAAACAGGTACTTGGACATTTCTCGGATGGGGTATCTTGATTAGATTAACTGAACTGGGAAGGGCCATGGTAGATGTGGGTACTGCCACTCCATGGACTGGGGTCCTAGACTGCACACAAATGAGACAGAGAGCTAGCACAGCTGATCATAGCTCCTGAGTTTGAATGCTGTTTGACCAGCCTTCTCAAGCTCCAGCCATCATGGCTTCCCAGATATGAGAGAATGATGCCCTTCAAATGTCCTTCAAAATGTGATCCAAAATCATCCTTTTCCTCCTTAAAGTGCTTTGTTTGGGTATTTTGTGCCAGTAATGAGGGAAATAATTAATAAAGGCAGGAAAAAGCCAAGAATGCACCCCACATATCAGAGAGACCAACTAGCATAAACAAAAAGACCTGAAGTCCGAATGTAATTTCTCATTCCAAAGAAAGAGAAAAGGTCATTAGGACAGAATACACAGAATGACAGTGGCTCAAGATGCTAAAGAAGACAGACAAGGCTCTGCATAGGAAGGACTTTCTCCATCATCTCAGCAACCCATACCATACTCAACTGTGGGATACTGAGTGTTGTGAGCTATAACTCAAGGAAGGGTACCAGATGGGCCCATGCCACATGTCCCCCTGAGAAATAACACCATGCATCAGATCTTCTATAAGGGGGTTTATTTGGGGGGAAAAAATAGGGGGTCAGGGCCTGGAGAAGGGGTAGAGGCAGACCAGTAAACACAGCCAGACAAGTGTGAGCAGAGTCTTGTGGGCAGAGAAGGGGCAGACAGAGTGACAGGCATTTTCTCTCCCTCGGTGACACAGATATTGGCCAAATTAGACCAGATTAAAAGTAAATAAAGGCAGTTTATTAGGAGGCAGTTTTGTGTCTTCCTTCACTGATCTCATAAATGGATGTCAGTGAAGACATACATCCAGGCTAAAGCAAAGGACTTTTATAGAGTTTAGGCAAGGAATGATGGTGTGCCAGCTAGGAGCTGGGATAGTGTCCATACATAGTCAAAAACTCAGACACTCTGGGCAAGCACTCTTGTGTGGGTTGTTGGAAATAGGGAGACGAGGAATGATGACATGTTAGCCTGGCGTTTTCTCCAAGCAGATGGGGGAGTTTCCTCTGTGTGGGCAGAGCTAAAAGAAGGAGGGCAGACAAGGTTTCCCGGCTTGTGCAGATGAGCAGGGGTTCCAGCTATACACAGAGAAGGACAGAAATAGGGAGAGACTGGCCAGGAACATGTGGGAACAGAGAGAGAAAATTGGGGGTGGCAAGCAGTCCTTTTCTATGCAGCCCGCACCTGGCAGTAGCAGGCAGTGACCGCAGATGATGACCTAGGCCATTGTCACACGTAAGCCAGCACTGCGGATGACGATATGATGATGCACGGGACAGGAGAGCTCAAAGGATGCCACCCACACCTCAAATATGCATCTCAGGAAAGTTAAAAGATAAGGACTGTTAAAATTCAGTGTCCAGCCGGGCGGTGGTGGCGCACGCCTTTAATCCCAGCACTTGGGAGGCAGAGGCAGGCGGATTTCTGAGTTCGAGGCCAGCCTGGTCTACAGAGTGAGTCCAGGACAGCCAAGACTACACAGAGAAACCCTGTCTCGAAAAAACAAAAACAAACAAAATTCAGTGTCCAGCCACACAGACTGAACAAGAGAGTAACTTGATTGCCAGTGAGAGAGCCCCGACTTGGAACTTCCCACCGGGCCTTAGGAAAGTTCCTTGAGTCCTCTCCCTGACCAGCCAAATAATGTAAAGGTGACCAGAACCACCAATCGTTATGTGCCTAGTTGATGTTGCCATAATCTGCCCTCAAAAGTTGCATAAAAGGCTTATGAAAGAAAGAGAAGAGTTTGCTTCTCCTCTGGGCTCAGGACAACCCCAGTGTGCCAGAACAGCAAACGTTTGCATCGAACTCTGTTCTCCAGGCTCATTTGGGGGGTCTGCTGGTAGTTAAAGCTCATTTTGAGTCTTACACGGCTTTTAAAAACAAGAATCTATGCTTAGTTTTAGTTATATGTTTATATGTGTCCTTGTCTGGACACATATATGTGCTGTGCTTGTATGTGCTGTGCATGTGTGTACCAACATCTGTGGAAGTCAGAGTCCTTGGGTCCATCTGGAAATGGAATTACAGGTAGTTGTGAGCTGTTCTATGTGAGTTCTAAGAACCAAACTTGGGTCTTCCTCAGGAGGAGTATGTGCTCCCATCTACTGAGCCATCTCTCTCGGCCCTGTCTGATATTTTTCTTTCCTTTCTTTCTCAAATTGCATCGTATTAATTTGCTTATTTAATCATTTATTTATTTTATGTGTGAGTATGTGCATAGGTAAGTGGGTGTCCATGCCACAGCATGTGTGTGGAGGCCAGAGGATAACTTATAAGGTTTGAGTCCCCGCTTCCACCATCTGGTTACCTGGGACTGAACTCAGGTCACAGAACCCATGCCAATAGGCAGCAAATGCTCTTACCCCCTGAATCTTCTGGACAACCCACATGTGGAGTTTTTTGTTTTGCTTTGTAATGTTTTGTTCTGTGCTGTTTCCCATGCTGGGGACAAGCACTCTTCTAGTGGGCTGTGGACTCTCAGCCTCTTGCTTGTTCCCCCAACCCCGCCCCCACATAGTTACTGAGCACAGTATCTATTGAGGCAGGAAGAACAGATCTTTGAAGAAGACCCTGTGTTCCTGTCCTCTTAGGGCTGTGACTTTAGTCAGGTAAAAAGGACAGTGCTGAATGAGTCATTTGCATGACAAGGTGTTGAGCACCACAGTGGAGGAAGAAGTTTCCTGCAGGACATCCTTGTGGACCAGAAGGAGTCCCATGGGAGGCCCATAGAGTCCTCGCAGTGCATGGCAGAATGTCACAGTGCTTTCTATGACACTTAAGCTTCTTGGGTCTCTGGGACTTCTGTGTGTTGGGGAAACAGAGGGCCACCCCCAATCCTTCACTGTAGGTCTTGCTTCCTAGGCAGACACTAAAGTTTAGGCTTCAACCTAAGCAGAAAAAAAAAAAAAAACCCACCTAGGGATCATTGCTTCAAAGTGAGTAGCTGTGATTTCTCCATCTCAGCCTGCAGCTGTGTATGCATCAGCCTCACATGCCTGCATCTCTGTGGCTGCTCCTCAGAGGCTCTGTAATTTGTGCAAATGAAGTGGAGACTGGAATTGCCTGTCAACTTTTAATGAGGTCCCAAGAGTCACTAAAACGTCTCCTGCTGTGAGTCTTGGCAAAACTTGGAATTGGTTTCCTGGGGACTGTTATGGCAGGAAAGTTTGGCAATTTTCAGCAAGACGTCCCGTTTGGCTTTTTAACACCAGTAAAAGCAATTGAACTTTGTTCATCTCAGATGTGTCCTCCAGGAGAGAAGCCCAGGGCTTTTGACTAAGGCTTCTGAGCAGGACTGGAGATGTCAGGTTCTTACAAAACACTGTAACACCCTTACATAGGAAAGCCATGGCATTGCTTCAGCTGGATTCTATTGGGACTCTTGTGTTTAAACAGGGACCTGAGAAAGAAGTTTCTCTTTATGTTTTCCTTTTACTTGGTGGCATTAGGTTTGGAACTCAGGACACAACATTTTGGCCACACTATGCTACTGAGCCACACCTTTAATTATCTTCAGGTTCTTAAACACAGATAAGTAGCCAGACATTCCTACAATAATCACATTATGGCTTTAGGACAATTATGACTCCTATATGAAAGACTGCAACACACAGCATGCAAGACCAGAGAAGAAGAGATGGGGGAGTAATTTTTCTCCAGTAGTGTAGCCAATGATAAGTTACCCATGCTCCAATAAATAACTCCATACCCACGCTCGCCAGAGCAATCCTAATATAACTAGAGGAGTCAATAATCAAAACAAACAAAAAAAATAAAACAAACATGACATTCTCACTGTGAAGATCCCAAAGGATGATCTGCCTATTACCCTTTGAGATATGGTCTTCTAGAAAAAAAAATATGTCATATACTCTACTGAAATGTGTATCTCTTAGAAACGTCTTGTGCTCTCTGTCATCTCCAGCTGATGGGAACAGTAAGGAAAGCATGAGCAAAAGAAAACCAAAAGACACACCACCACAAGCCCCCAGTAGAGATCCAGTACTGAAGTGAGGTTATTGATCAGTGATAAGACAAGGCAGTCTAGTTTCAAGACAAAACTCCCCAAAATGTAACAGCTACTCTGCAATCCTTTAATTAAGGACACATGTCTTAGGAAGACTTGATGGACCAGCCTGCTTTCATATTGGGTTTGAAAGCCATCTTATAGTAGAAACAAATGAGGGCCATTCCTGCTTATGCCCCATCTACAACCTTAATGGTTCTGAACTGCCTGTTCCAGGAATGGCAGTCACGTCTTTGTTTCACACAGTTATTATGGCCACCTGTGCTTATGACCAACTATTGTTATGACTACCTTATGACCCTCTTGCAATCATGTTTTTGTTTCAGGAGGCCATTATGACTAACTTGTTATGCTTAAATTCTGCTTCTGCAATTCCATCTATTTGTCTGCCAAATCTCCCATTTGGAAACTCCCTACCCCTGGGATTTAAAACTCTTATCTTGTCCACATCAAATTCTGACATCTTGAACCCCACCGTAGCGGGTGATTAGCTTGTATACATGAATTAAAGAAGCTTGCTTTAGTTAATTTAGCCATGATGATTTGAGTCAATGGTCTTTCTCCTTGCAACTTTTTTTTTGGCGGGGGGGGGGGGGGGGGAGGGAGCAGGATTAACAAGACAACATAACAACAGCTTACAGAGAAGCCTGTGAGGAAAAACAACGACCCCCAAAATGAGTTATCTTGAAGCAGATGAGATGAAGAAGTGAGCAGGACTTAGTAAGTAGCAGGTAGGGAAACAAGCGGTACCAAAAATGGTAGCATTGCTGGGAGCCATTATGAAGAGTCTAAGATTTCACTGGGTGGGGAGATCATTGACTCAGGATATATGAGGAGCCGTAGGTAAGGACTGTGAAGTAAGGTGGTGTAACGAACAAGACAAAGAAACGATACTATGAAAACCAAGCCTAGAGTGTGTGAGTGAGTGTGATAAGGTTGAAGCCTGGTGAAGTAATGTGTGAATGCCTTAATTATGATTGGCAAAAAAAAAAATAGTTTAAAAACCCTTAGTCTGGCCAGGAAGTGGTGGAGCATGCCTTTTATCCCAGCACTTGGGAGGCAGAGGCGGGAGTCACTGGCTCCTGGAACTCTACTGAGATGCTGAGAGTCCATCGACCAAACGAGACAAGCTGGCACCGGAGACACATCGAAACTTACCTGAGGCGCTGCCATCGAGCCAGGATAAAGACATGGAGCCAGAATGGAGGTTAGTCAAGTGCGCGCGTTTTCATGCGAATGCGTGCGTGTGCGTGTGCGTGTGCGTGCGTGCGTGCGTGCGTGCGTGCGTGCGTGCGTGCGTGCGTGTGTGTGTGTGTGTGTGTGTGTGTGTACGAGTACGATCCCATTTCGCCATTTATTTGTTTATTGCTGTTTATAAATAAACTAGTTGTTATAACCTAACCTCTGAGTCCTATGCTCCCTTCTCACCTCTGTCATCAATCCCAATTCACGACAGTTTCAAGACAGGTGGTCCCTTCAGGAAACTATGACAACCGAATTTCAGGGGCGACAATAGCAATCGCCCACTAGATTCAGAGGAGGGACAAGAGCATGATATAGTGCTTAGCTATGTGTGTGTGGGGGGGGGAGGTAAGCGGAAATTAGGATCATTATTACAGTTACAGGATTTGGTCAGTGCCTAGTACATGTTTCTCCATGAGTCACTGGGGTTCCACTAAGATGCATGAAATCCTGCTTGGAGACTAGACTGGGGTGTAGCATGCATGTGCGTCTTCAGCATCCAGAAGGGAGAATCAGATCCCCTGGAACTGGAATTATAGAGAGTGATGAGCTGCCGAGTGAGTGCTGAAAACCAAACCTGGGTGCTCTGCAATGGCAGTTTGTTGAAGGCACAAAGGTCTTTGCACCCACAGACCACTTGGGAACCACGAATGTTAAACATACAGGGGCCTATCCTCGATGGAGGAGATAAAGTACCGGTTTTCCCCACCCAGAAATTGGGGAGTAAATATCGTTAACAGCCTGGTGACCTTTCGGTTGTGTAGGCAGAGCTCACCTACCTTTTGCTATAGAGGCAGACCTCACCTAAATTACCCAGGATGTTTATCTCAGATAAACCCATCCTTAGGAAAAATATCACACGTAGTTTATAGCCTGCTGTCCTCTATGCTATCTGTCAGAGACCACACTGTATTCTAGGCCCTTCAACTACAGAATCCACCCTCATGGTCACATGTACTTTGTAAGGGAGTTTTTAAGTAGTCACACGTTAAGGTTTATTTCACAGCTAGAATAGAAATGAGTGTTGTCTGGAAACTTTTTTTCCCTCAAATTGTACTGTTTTACTACACTTGATCTTAGCCAAAAGGCCGAGAAGCGATGTACTGTGTTTTAAATAGGCTGACAATGAACCCCCTGGCATCAGACTCCCCACGTATGATGCAGGTTGATGACATCAGTATGAACCAAGTTTCATTCTCATCTCTTCACATGTTCACTTCCCTGACTAGATACCTCTGGGAACCCCCTCAACAGTCAGCATGCTTAACCACTTTATTATTATAGATGACAATAACCCCAGTTATCCACCAATATGTAATCAGCTGGAAGACTTGAACTCCTATAGCACAGAGGGGAAGTCCAGGTCTAATCATACTTCTGAAGAGTGTTTCCCATGACATGTACTACTGTTGTATAATGCTGAGTCTGGCTTGGCCATGGCAGGAATGGCGTGGCATGGTTCCTGCCCCTTGAACAGAGCCAACAGGGTACAGGCCTCCATGAGTGTCAATACTTGCTATGGGCATAAGGCTTGTTTGTATAAGATACATATACTTTTTACTTCACATTCCTCCTTTGGGAAATATTCTCCTGGCCAAGGTTAATGACTCTATGATAATTAGAAGCAGCAAGTTTGACTCAGCAAAATGGTAAATGCCGAGTCCAGGAGGCAAGGGTGTGTCTATGACTCAGCAAAATGGTAAATGCTGAGTCCAGGAGGCAAGGGTGTGTCTATGACTCAGCAAAATGGTAAATGCTGAGTCCAGGAGGCAAGGGTGTGTCAATGACTCAGCAAAATGGTGAACGCTGAGTCCAGGAGGCAAGGGTGTGTCAATGACTCAGCAAAATGGTGAACGCTGAGTCCAGGAGGCAAGGGTGTGTCTATGACTCAGCAAAATGGTGAACGCTGAGACCTTCAGTACAGACTTTAAGGCTGTAGGAAAGAACTCTGAAAACATGAGTATATATATATATATATTGCATATATATTCCAACTATGCAAAAATATAAGGATGCAATATGAATTGTATAAAGAGCTTCATAGATCTAAAAGAACAATGGCAGCTACATTATGAGTCAGCTTGTGAGGCAGATTCCAGAGTTCAAAGTCAGCCTAGGACAGGAGTCCAGGTCCAGGCTTGGTAGGAATGGTAATTTCAGGGCAGGATCCCACCCAGGCATCTTATTGTCTGTGCTTAACAAAGGCAGGCAGATCTCCAAATTCTTTTGCAATTAAAAAAAAAAATGTGCTTGCTGTCGCCTTCTAAGAATCAAGGGGCTAGGAGTCATGGGATGCTGATTCATGGGATAATCAAAATGACTGACTTGATATGTAAATAAAAGACTCGACTTTTGATCTGCAAGACTTGAGCTATCCAGAGAGTTTTCACAATAGCAAGAGAAAGCTTTCTGAAGCAGAGCACACAGAGAGAGGTATCTGGAAAGCTGTCTGGAGCAGGACATAGGTTATCAGCTTGTAACCCTTGATTTGACTTCAAGTTGTTTGTTTACTGCTCCCTGACACCCCATTCTCAGGGCACCTTGACCGAGCCAAGGCTGGGCCTTGGTAGTGTAGCAATTTCCTCCAAACCAAAACATTTGAGTCTAGAGAGAGGCTTTAAGACTTAAGAAGTAAACAAAACTCAAAAGGCTCAGAAAGTAAACACAGTTACGGTCTGACCTCCACCTACCCAGAATAGCTGCGCCACTCTACTCCATGCCACCCAGAATAGCTGAGCCACTCTACTCCATGCCTGCCAGCTATTTCATATTGTTGCTGTGGCATGCTGGCCAGTCACTGACAGAGACACGACTTGACTCAAGGACATGCTGACCACATACCCAGTTTTGTTCTGTATGTTCTGTATAAGGTTTGTTAATCTTAAGAATTCCATAAAGCAGCCGGGCAGTGGTGGCGCACGCCTTTAATCCCAGCACTTGGGAGGCAGAGGCAGGAGGATTTCTGAGTTCGAGGCCAGTCTGGTCTACAGAGTGAGTTCCAGGACAGCCAGGGCTACACAGAGAGACCCTGTCTCGAAAAACCAAAAAAAAAAAAAAAAAAAGAATTCCATAAAGCTTCATGTAGGATCCATCAAATCAAAGATCAATATGAGCTGTTATGTCTAAAAGATCTTGAGTCAGAGCCGACCACTGGGCAGCCCTTCCTGCACGTATGAACTTTTTGTGGTTGACACTGAAGAATACTACTAATGAGCAAAGAGTTATGATTACAATACTCATGCTCTGCTATCTCAATGTTCTGAAATTCCCCTGTTCACCACCCATCTTACCTTACTCAGGACCAATCAGCTTCAAGGTAAGCTGATAGTACTTTGCCTCGTAAGCCAACTGCTCCCCTCCTTGCCCTTCCAACTTTTGAAACTGGATTTTTCTATTAAGAAGCCTACCTGAGAGCAGACTAGGACTGCACTTGGGGGTCTCAAGTCATTTTTTGTGGTCCTGGAGATCCAGTATTAAGGTGCATGTTCAATAATCTATTTTTGCTTAACTGAGATCAGTGTTTGTTTGGTTTGAATGGATACTTCAGAATGCAACAAACACCTCACAAATGTCAAGGAACCCCTGAAAGTTGCAAGATTCACAACGTTATATAAGTAGTAAGGAATGCTAGAGAGAAAAAAAAAAGACTTTGTAAGGAACACCAAGATGCAGCTCTCATGAGCAGTCAGAAGCAGGGTAGGTTTCTCTGTGAAAGAGCTGCCTTTGTGTCGTCTATGCTTCTGCAAGTAACCCCTTCTCTACCCCTTGTAAGTAGGGTCAACAATCTTACTAGGTTTCTATGCCACACTTCGGCAGAGCCTTTGGTCTGTCCTTGTTTCCCTACCGGGGGGAGTAAATGATTGTTCAGTTCTCAAACAATCCCCCATCACTCTCAACTCCCATGTCCTCAGGGATGCATAGCAGTGAAGGCTAGCCCAATATAGTGCACCACAGGCTTTAATCCCAGCTTTTTGGAACGCTGGGACAGAGGTCCCTTTAAGACTAAAAGTTTAGACTCTCTGGAGCAACAAACCTCTCTTATGAGCAGGCCTCAGGCCCAGCGATAGATAGCCTACACCAAAGGAACTCAATAGAATCTTTGGCTATTCTCTGCTTCATACTTTTTCCAACATAAAAGGAACTCTACAGCATCTTTGAAGGCTCTTTGTCTCATAATGTTTAGTCAGGACAGTTTTTCTTTCCTTATAGGCAATTAGTACATATATTATGGCTTCCAGTTTCATGGTGTTTTTTTTTTATGGCATTCCAGTGTGTGTATGTGTGTGTGTGTGTGTGTGTGTGTGTGTGTGTGTGTGTGTGTGTTTCTTGTGCTATTTCTTTGGCTCTTTTTCTTACTTGGCTGTTTTGCCCGATTCTGATTTGTTTGTTTTTGTGTTGTGTTGTACTATTATACACCTCTTTGTTTTCTGATGAGAGAGAGTGAGGGCTTGGGTCTGGATGGCAGGAGGAAAGAAAGGTGGGAAGGAATCGGGTAAGGGAAACCACAATCAGAATACATCGTGTGAAAAAAAATCTATAAAGGAAAAAACAAAGGAATGATAGAAAAAATAAAATAAAATGAGGCATTAACAATTGGGGTGGGGGTGGGAGTGGGGGGAGGAAGAATAGGGATTTGAGAGCACCCAGGGCAGGGTAGTGAGACTCCTATTAAAAACCAAACCAAACCAACAAAATAAAACCCAGCAACAAATGGCAGACTTGTTAGGTTTAATAAACCTAAAATTTTAGTTTTCACAGAAACATTGAAGAATCTCAGAATGAGAGTTTTGAGATGAGAATGGAGGTCAAGGTGATGGAAATGTAAAAGGTTCTCTGAGCTCAAGCCCGGCCTCTATCCTGCCTAGCTCTCCATTGCCCAAGAGAGTAAGTCCAACTAGGCTAAAGGACAATGGAGAGGCCTATGAACCCGGCGGATGAAGTTAGGGATCTGGGCCAAAGGACAACCAACTCCATCTCCCGCACTACAACTGCTGGTTTCCTGTTGTCCTCCAGCGCTCCCTACAGGTATTCGGCAAGCCTCTGGCACAGGTGACATCTGCAGAGGTATGTGGGTGGATGGGACCCGTCCAGGTGCAGGGAGTCACTGGGTGCTGAGCGGCTCCACCCGCAGCCACAGCCCGCCCTCTGCGCGCAGGATCAGCTCCGGCTTCCGGAGAGGCTCGATGTCGTCTGGCAGGATGCGGAAGCGCAGCAGCGTCAGCGCCAGCGCCACCTTCATCTCGTTCATAGCGAAAGTCTGTCCTATGCAGTTCCTGCGCGAGGACAGGATAGGGACTCTGACTGTGATCTGAATCCCATACAGGACCCACCTATACTTCCCCCACTGGCCAGCCAGCTGGAGGGCACCCAGGGAGAACTAACTTATTTGGGACCCCTCGCCTGCGTCGCATGGCATTCTGGGTCCGCTGGGTCTGCGTCGCTGACTGGAACCTCAGTCAGACCTCAGAGCCCAATTGACATGAGCATCTGAGCTCAGGGTTGTGGTACTTGGACTTCCCCAAGCCTTGCTCTCTGTACCTCTTTACCTAACCTGTCAAGATGCAGGAACGAGATCTGGATCCTTACTGTCCCAACTTTGCATCCTTTCCATCTTGCCTAAACCTTTGCCCCACCATCTCAAGCCTCCTGGCCTCACCTGGGCCCCGCGGAGAAGGGAATAAAAGCCAGAGGTGACCGGTCCTTGATATTCTCTGGGTCAAAGCGGTAGGGGTCATAGACCTGAAACAGACAGTGAGTGGCATCAGCTAGAGACAGAATGCTGTATGTGCTGAGGACCGTAAGTTCTGATTTCCCCAGCCCCAAACTGCTCCCTCCTCTAGGATCGTTGTGATGAAAAAGAACGGGAGAAGGGAGCTACAGCACCTCAGGGTCAGGCCACACAGTTGGGTTGTGATGGGTTGCGAAAATATTGATGATGCAGATGACACCTGTGAAGTGGGGCCAGAAGGGTAAGCCTGCTGCTGAATAAACCTTGCCGTGTGCCCAGGACCTTCCTTCCCTGTCCCCTGAGCACCTTTAGGGACGACCCGGCCATCTGGGAGCATGACATCTTGGGTACAACGACGGGAGATGACCGTGACTGGGGGATGCAGCCGCAGACTCTCCTTGATGCACATGGTCAGGAAGGGCAGCTGGGCCAGGTCGTCCCTAAGGAACACACCACATAGTTGTCCAGGAGCAAAACAGATCACCAGGCCCTGTGATCTGGCCACACAACCTTTCCTCACAGTGCTAAAACATTCCCAAGGAAAGAAGAGAAGTTGAAGAGTGCTGGAGAGAATTTAGACAGGTATCTCTAGGAGCTTTTTCTGAGGCATACACGTCCAAATGTTCCTTATAAAAAGCAACTCAAAGTTGCTTAAAGAAATCTTCCTTTGGTAAGAACAAAATCAAAATGAATTAAGAAGCAACACAGACGCAGTGTTTGTCCTTCTTTATCATCCTTACCTATCTATTTCTACTGCCTCTGTGTTTGAGAGTCTTCCTTCTTCCTTCCCTCCCATCCTTCTATCTTCCGTCTCTTCCCTCCACACTTATTTTTCTCTTTTCCCACTCTACTCCTTCTCATACAAACTCTCTGTCCTCTATTTTCCCTACGATCTTCCTCCTTCCTTTCATTATCCTACTTCTTTTTCTCCTCTTCTTCTTCCTCCCGATATATCCTCCATCATTCCTCCTTCTTTCTCCTACACTCTCCTCCTTTTCTCCAAAGCATTTTCCTCACTATTTCTCCTCTTTCTTATCCCCCTCCTCCTCTCAAAACCCTTCTGCCTCTCTATGTAACATATTTGTCCAAACTAAAACATTCCATCCCAGAGGGAGCTCCAAAAGACTCAGGATGTGCATAAAACTTATAAGGATCAAGGTGTGAACAACTCACAAGACTTAGGAAATTCCTGAAACTTATGATATCCACAAGACCCATCCTTAAGGTTAAGTAAAATATCTACTGGACAGAGAGATTCTCTAGGAGCTCCCAAAATGTGGCTTTTTGAGCCCTTATCTATATTAGGGTGAAATTTTCAGTGATACAGCTATGAACAGCCCTTCACCATTACTCATGTGAATAACTTTAATAAACCATTGTTTTGTCAATGAGTTTGTTGGAATCATTTGTTTGGACTGTAGTCCATTAGGGCAAGTAGTCATTTGTTCACATTTCTTCAAGAAAAGTCACAAAACACCTCTCTTCTTATCTCTATCCTTTTCTGCCACCTCCTCTTCCCTGTACGTCATTCAATCCCAACCACATGTCTCCAATCCTCATTCAGGGGCCTAAATTGAAACATAACCTGTGCTCCAGCCTTGCTTCTCTTACGTTAAACCTCACATCTGTAGGTGTGTCCTGGGGAGTGTCCTGATGTAGGACTGTTCTCCCATCAACCTTGGAGCTCCTGATGATACTTCTCTCAGCTGCATCCTTAGGACAGGATGGGACGCTCATAAAATTTTTATGAGAATCCATTATGGGAGGATTAGCGGAATGGGTGGGTAGACAAGTCAATGGATTGCACAGCACACTGACTGATTACTGGTACCACAAGGTTTCACTTATTAATTCCTATTCTGGGGGAAAATAGGGAAGAAAAGAGCAAACAAGCAGAGAGGGAAGACATTGACAACAAATGTTATCTGAGACAAGGGAGAAGAGGGAAAGTATATATATATATATATACATATATATATATATATATGTATGTATATATACACACACATATATATTCAATATACATGTATATATTATATATATGTAATATATATGTAATATATATGTGTAATATATAATATATATATATATATATATATATATATATATATATATATATATAATGAACATATGCAAAGTGACAGCATCTGCCCTCACACACTATTTTATTGTCAGTCTCTCCCAAAGCATAATATTTCCTCTTGTTAATGAGGCAGATACTATTCCCATCAAATAGTAATGGAAGAATCATTAAAAAGAGACCCCCTCCTCTACCTGAGGAGCAGAGCCAAGAGAGGGGCCCAGTAAGACACAGAGACCTATGCTCACCACTCAATCTCTTTAGACTGTCGGTCCCTCAGGAGCTCTTGCACCTCCTGCCGGCAGCGCTCCTGGTATTCTGGATGCCTCGCCAGGTTGTAGAGGATCCAGGAGAGCCCACTGGCTGTGGTGTCATGGCCTGCAGGGCAGATTGGTAGGCTTAGGTCTCAGAGCTTCTTCAGCACCACACAGTGGGTAGCAGCCAGGCAGGGAGAAGCCCAGGAAAGACAGGAAAAGGGGACGATGGATGATAGTGGGATGATAGTTGAATGGCTTTTCATTTAATATGTGCCCAGAATGAGGGTTTCCTGTTCGCTCTGTAGTCCCACACTGGGAGTCTCACCCTCAAACATGAAGGTGTCAGCCTCCGCTCTAATGTCCTCATCTGACAGTTCCTTTCCATCTTCATCCTGGAGACAAGACAAGACAAGACACCAGATCCCAGCAATTCTGGAGCTATGTCTAACTTGAGGCAGCTCTTAGATCCCAAGCCCACTGCGCCTCTGCATCTCTCTTGATCATCATCAGAGGTCTCCACCTCCAGATATAGTTCTTGACTGTCCTGCCTCCTGTTTGTTTGTTTTTCCTTGTTTAAGGAATTAGCAACCTCTGAATATTTTCTGGTTTCTATATGATGAGAGACTTCAAGGAAACAAAGGAGCAAGTAACACTGCATATAGGGTGATGTCATGGCCGTATTCCTTTGAAACTGGAGCTTAGCCATTACTCTCATTACAAGGATGTCCTCCTTAGGAAGACGGAGTGGAACACTTTCTGACTATTGTTCCATAATTGTGTGGTAGGAATGGTGTCTACCTACTTCCTTGTCAGCAAGGGAAATGTTGCACACTTTGGGACAGAAAGGGTTGGACTGGCAGAAGAAATACTGACAATCTGACAATGTGCAAGCACAGTTGATGTCACCTTACATATGACCAGGAACTAAACTTCTTCTCTGTCTTTTTTCACTTTTAACTATTTTCATCTGTTTTCCTCCATGACTTTTTATCCTGCACCCTAATAATTCCTATTGTGTTCTCTTGTTTGATTCATGGATGCTACACACAGAAAATGTATCTTATGTCCTCTGGAGTCTATTAGACTTGCATACCTGTAGAATTCACCTGTGATTGAAGAAAACTTGCTTACATTCCGGAATAAAGTTCTCTCTGGGGCTGGCAAGATGGCTCAGTGGGTGAGAGCACTGACTGCTCTTCCGAAGGTCCTGAGTTTGGATCCCAAACAAACTCACAACCACCTGTAATGAGATCTGATGCCTTCTTCTGGTGCGTCTGAAGACAGCTACAGTGAATTATGCTATAGCTAGTGGGGCCGGAGCGAGTGGGGCTGGCAGAGGTCCTGAGTTCAATTCCCAGCAGCCACACACATGATGGCTCATGGCCATCTGTACAGCTACAATGTACTCATACACATAAAATAAATAAAATAAATCTTTAAAAAAAAGTTCTCTCAACACACAATGGTATATGTGCATGAATGTGCCATAATGAAATGCATTAGTTGGCACACTAGAAAATTAATTTAAAAATTTCCTCTTCAGCTCTCTTGTCTCTTATTCTCTTCCTCTCCCAACATTACTCCCTCCCTACACTCCCATCTCATCTCCTTATTTCCATATCCCTCTCCTCTTCCGTCTCCTGCTTTCTAGCTCTTCCTCCTGTTTGATCTATTCGTACTCCCTGAAACAAAGAAGACACAGATGTGCCAGCTCTACTGTGAAACTTGCGAGATTCACAATGTATTGATACTTTTCCTGTGGTGTAAGACCTGCTAACATCACCTGAGAAAGGAGGAGCTGGAAGTAGGAAGCCATTCTTACAATTCTGGTAATTCTAGTCTGCCTGCTATTATTGGTTTTTTGTTTGTTTGTTTGTTTGTTTTTGTTTTGTTTTGTTATTTGATTTATTTATTTTTTATTTTTATTTTTTTTTGGTTTTTCAAGACAGGGTTTCTCTGTGTATAGCCCTGGCTGTCCTGGAACTCTGTAGACCAGGCTGGCCTCGAACTCAGAAATCCTCCTGCCTCTGCCTCTCAAGTGCTGGGATTAAAGGCGTGCGCCACCACCGCCCGGCTTGGCTTCTATTACTGTTGGGGATAATGGATGGGCTGCCCTGATCTTGCAGGTACACAGTTCTAGGCATACATACAGATACAGATATGATTTCTCAACAACATATTAAGTTATAAATAGAGTAAAAGCCGAGGTCCTTCAGTTTCAGAACTAGCAGGGGTATGCTGAGTGGATTCTAGTGTTATCTCTATAATTATTCTTTCTGGCCTGTCCCTCCTTCCCTCAAATGACTTCCATGGCCCTTAGGTATCCTCTACATCAAGTCCCAAATCTGAACCATCTTTTGATCCTATGTTTGACATTGTCATTAAAGCCGAGCTTGTGGCACAACCATGTAGTCCTTGAACTGGGATGTTGGGACAGCAGGATCCATTCACTGACAACACAGTGAGACTAGTCTCAAAAATGCTAACTATACTCGGCATGCATCTGTAATTCCAGAGTGTTCAAGGTGAGAGCAGGAAGAACATGAGATTGAAGTCAGCCAGAGTTGCTTAGTGAGATTCTATCTTTAAAAATGTCCCTTGTAGATACAAAAAGAACTATTTAATGAATTGATTAAAAAAATTTTTTAGGTTCGATTTCACTGCCTTGACTAGCCTGGAGCTTAATATGTAGACCAGGCTGGCCTCAAACTCACCATGATCTTCCTACTGCTGCCTGTAGAATACTGGGACTAAAGGTGTCCCTTATCACACTCAACAAATTAAGTTTAAGCAGAACCATTCCACCTCCCGAGAACCCACCTTGCTCAGCAGCAGCACATCAATGAAATCCAGAGTTTTGGACTTAACCTTGGCCTCGATGACATCATCCTCACACTTACTGGGGAGAGTACGTCGTCGATCCTGGATGACAGCATCTGTGAAGCTGTGCACCAGGTGGCAGGCCTTATGGAAGCGCCGCCCATTACTGGTGAGCTGATAGAGTGAGTCTTTGTGTAGGAGCAGCTGTTGGTATCGTTTGGCCACTAAGGCACTGAGCTCCAAGATGGCAGAAATATACTCACTGGGCTTCCTGCACGAGGACAGCGTGAAGGGAAGCAAGAATTCAGCACAACTGAAGCTCAGTATTTCCCAACAGGATACCCAGTAGTCAGAAACAGATGGTCACACAAATATCTGAGTGCCACTAGTGGTGAAGTCCCACTTGTCTCTCTAGAGCCCATCCCCATGAGCCTTGGGACTCAAGGCATCAGAGCAGCGGAGCCATCACCCCTTTCTTTTCTTTCCTTCCCCAGGTCTAGCTCTCACCCATCTGCTTTCAGGCACCCCACTCAGCTAGGAACTCCTTTTCTTCCAGTAATCCAGTCTTTCTATAGGGTCTCTGCATTTAGTGACAGCCCCACCTTTCATCTACAAGACAGTATCTACAGAGCTGATATGATTGTGTCCATTTACTGTGGTTTGGAGCTGTCTCCCAAATGTCCATCCCTGGGGCTCTTAGAAAGTGTCAAAACCATCAAGAGATAGGGTTTGATCAAGGGTGGCTAGGCTATTATAAGTGTGCCTTTGAGAGAATATTAGGACCCTGACCCTTTCCTGACTCTCTCTTTGACATGAGGAAAACATTTTCTTTAACACATGCCCCCACCAACATAATAGAATCAAAGAACCATCAACAAAAGACTCCAAAACTGTCAGCTAAAAAAAAACCCTATTTTTTTTATTAACTCAATACACTCAGAAACTTTGTGACAGCACCAGAAGAGACTATAAACACAAACACCCTTGGTAGAAATTACAAGAGAACATTCCCTCCTTTGGCTAGCTTTCACTGTCCTGATAGTTTAGACACTGTGTTGCTGTATACTGATTGTCAACTGGACAAGATCTAGAGTCATCTTCTAGACAAATTTTCTGAGCACATCCGGATTCTCAAGACTGGGTTAATTAAGGTGAGAATACTCATCTTAATAAGAGCAACACTGTTCCATGGTTGGGTGTTTCAGACTACACAAAAAGGAGAAAGCTAGCTGAGCATAACCACTCGTTGCTCTGTGCTTCCTTGCTGTGTATGCAATGCGACCATCAGCCTCACCTTCCGACCATAGTGACTCCCTTAACTTGATGGACTTCCCCTCAACTTTAACTTAAAGCAAATCCTTCCCTCTGTTAAGCTGATTCTCGTTGGATCAACAAGAAAAACAGGTAATACATGAAATTGGTACCAGAAGTGTGGTCATAGCTATAATAATCCCGACCACATGGTTCTTAGGCCTTTGAAACCTGTTTGTAGTAGAAACGTAGAATTTAAAAATGCTGACCCAGGAACATCATTAAACTCTGTAAGGGGAGCTTAAAGGGAAAATGTGATTGGAAGTTGGGAGACCAGAATGTCAAAGAGAAATGCAGACAATGGAGACCTGGATCATCTGGTTTTTGGTCTTGGGGTTTGTTTTTTTTTTTGTGGGGGGGCATCAATCAGGAGCTAGACTAGAATTCATTTTTCTCTTTTTATGCAAATTAATTTGGCAGTATTCTACCTAGGTCCTGAGAACATGTGTGGGGCTGAAATAAAAGGTGATAGATCACCAAGGGTGGGTGGTGCATGCCTTTAATATCAGCACTCAGGAAGCAGAGACAGGTGGATCTCTGAGTTCTAGGCCAGTCTGGTCCACAGAGTGAGTTTCAGGATAACCAGGGCTACACAGAGAAACCTTGTTTCAAAACAAAACAACAAAACAAAAGCAAAACTAAAGAAAAGGTGATAGACCTTTTAAGTGAAGGAAATTTCAAGATAGCATAAATATTCAGGCTATGGAATGACTTCTACTCTCTGCATACTTGTTTGTATTTAAAATGAGAATCGCATTTCAAGGATGCAAAAAGGAGAGAGCTAGATGAAAACCACATTCATTAGTCTTTGCTTCCTGACTGCAGACACAATGTAGCCAACTTGCGGCTTTTCCTTCCATTCCACGATGGGGTTTTCCTCAAACTGTGAGTTAAAATAAACCCTCCCTTAAATTGCTTTTTATCAATTATTTTGTTGCAGCTGTGAGAAAAGAATCTAATTCAGTGTCAGCCTGCAATCCCATATCTAAGGTGTCTCCTCTATACTCCCTATACCAGATGAATATGATCTACTTACCTGCATCCCTGGTCCTGGTTCTAAATCACCTCCTCCAAGAAGCCACCCATCCCTACTATACTACCTCCCCAATCCATAATCCAGGTTCTCAGACCAAAGGGAGGGACTCACTCCTGGCAGTTGCTATCAAAACTGAAGACACATTTCTGCAGGCTATCCAAGGTCATCAGGCTGACGTTCTCAAACATGTCCAGATGGGTGCTGCCACCTGAGGCCAGATGCTGCCACTTGGCCTTTACAGAAGAAGAAGCGGTATCATAACTCCTTGAGATTTTTCCCAGTCACAACCACAAGAACTGATACCCAAAATCAGCCTCCCTTATTTCCAGTCAAACACTTGACCCCAGGGTTTACCAGTCACAAGTGGGAGTGAAACTGTTATGTCAGACAGAAGACCCAAAAATGGAGACCAGAAACCCTTGTGTGGTTAGACCTCAGCTCTGACTACCATGCTCTGTGCACCATCATTGTCTAGGCCTCCGCTCTGACTACCATGCTCTGTGCACCATCACTGTCCTCTGCCTCTCTTGATATGTCTTCAGCAACAAGGTGATCTGGCTGCATCTGATAAACCATGATGGAGCCCATGTGCCACTATTTCTATATCACTTACTCTCTGGCATAGTGGGACAAGCTCCTTTGTGCCTCCGAACCTGAGGTTCATTCTTAATGAGGGAAAAATAACTTGTATATATCACAGGTTAGTTAAAATTAAATTTGCAGCATAAATTATGGAATTGGGTCATGACCATCAGTTCCCCCAACATGGTTAAGAATTCAGTAAATGACATTATTCCTTATCTTGGGTGTCATAAGTTGGACTTAAAGCTATCTCTATGTCAGGTATGGCAGATATCCATTTTTTTCTAAGCATCCTTTCTAAGTGTTCCAAGCAAAAAATTATCCCAGTGTTCTTCACCTGGACTATTTCACAGATAATTCAGAAAGCCTTGAGAGATGCAATGATGGCCTTGTATGGGCAAATATCAGGCTTATTTCAGCTTGTTACAAAAGCAGAGTCCCTAAAACTAAGTTACACAATATAGGGCATATGTTGCATCCTCTGAAGGCCCATGGAATTTATATGCTTTCAAGAAAGGATGGAAGCCAGGAGTGCACTACGAGCGCCTGCCTGCCTTCCATATTTGAATAAGGAATCTTGAATGGTCTGGCAGAATCCACAAGTGTTAGGGTTGGTCTGGTGCTGCCATGGATTCACATGTTCAATTCTGTACCCTAATATCTGGCTGCCCCAAGACAACTGAATTCTCAAGTGTGCCAGCTTTTGTTGTACAAACCTAGCTCCCCGAGTTAACTGATCAATAAAAGTCAGGGCTTGAGGATGAGTGAGGGGTCTCAGGAGAGACCAGGGGAAGAAAAAAGAGGAGACAAAGGGAGGAAGAAGCCTCCATGATAGGAGAGAGACCTTGAGCATTTGGCCAGGAGACGGCAAGTAACAAGGGATATGTGGCTGAGATGTAAGTTAGAATAGCTCAGAACCTGAGCCTACTCTATCACCCTTAGCTTTCGTGTTAGATTGATAACTTTGACTAATATGCTCTGGAAAAAAGGAAGAGGCTATAACTTCAATGAGACCTAAGCTTCAGGTGGCTTCCAGCTCCTTTCCTATGGAACCCTGTGCCACAGGAACAAGCCCAGGATGCTGGAACCGTGTTAGATTAGCCTGAAGTTGCTAAAATCCCAAACATCAAGGAATTATGCTGATATCCAGCAAGCTGACTGACAGCTGATCATACCTCGCCCACGAGTGACCCAAACTCTATCTAGAAGGGCCAGCCTCCTGACTGACACCCCTGTTAGTAACATCAGATCTCATTGTTTCAAAATCAGTGTGTGTGGAAGCGCCTTACTCACTATTGAGAGATGCAGTGATCTAGGTAAGTAATCAAGTCTGCATTTAGCTTTCAGGGCAACCACCTGAGAAAAATAGAACCTAACTCTATATAAGCACTCACCATGTATAAGCACTCACATGGCTCTTTGGTATTACCTTGAATAAAAAATGGAGAGGAAAAATGAAATAAAACAATGGTCCCATTGTGGTGGTTTGAATATGCTTCGCCTGTGGAGTGGCACTATTAGGAAGTGTGGCCTTGTTAGAGGAAGTGTGTCACTGTGGGTGTGGGCTTTGAGACTCTCCTCCTAGCTGTCTATAATGCAGTCATTCCTGACTGCAGTCAGATCAAGATGCATGCAGAACTCTCAGCTCCTTCTTCAGCACTTGTCTGCCTGGACACTGCCCTGCTTCCTGCCATGATGATAATAAACTGAACCTCTGAAACTGTAAGCCAGCCCCAATTAAATATTGTCCCCTATAAAAGTTGCCTCGGTCGCTTCATAGCAATGGAAATTCTAACTAGCACACTCATCTTAACCCCTTAGAGAACAGATCAGATCTGTCTGAATTTCCTTTGCCTCAGACTCCAGCTGAGAACCTGGGTTTCAGAGACTCACATGCATGATGTTGGCGCTGTCATTGAAAATCTTCACGTAGGGTTTCAGGATGTTGAAATGGAAAGCAGGTGTTAGCATGCGCCGGTGGCGGCTCCACTTATCACCATCACTCAGCAAGAGCCCATCCCCTGGTAGGGCATCATGGCAGTGAGCGTAGTGTCTTGTTTCCCTCTACCCCTGGGGATTTTCCTGGGTCCTTCATCGGTAGTACTCACCCAGCCAGGGTTTCAGGAAACTGTAGAAGATTACTTCCTTTAGGGCAACCGAAGCTGACGTGAACAAGGATGATCAGGAACCATGAGAAGAGGCTAGGAAATTAACTTGCAGAGAGTGTGGGGGCAGGGCTCTGTGGGGTGTATGCATGTCTACCCCAAATCCAGCATGACAGAGTTAGAGAACATAGGATGCGGAGGAGGATGAAGAGGAGGAGGGGAGGAGGAGGAGGAAGAGGACGATGAGGAGGAAACAGGATACTATGTGAGAGAGAAGCAACTCACCTCACTATCCCTTCACTTGGCTTCAACATAGTTTACCATGTCTGCCCTTCAAGTGAAGCATGACATTCTACAGGCCTAGCATACCTAACCATCCCAGCATGTTCTGACATCTCCTGATATACATATATGTCATATATATATATATATAAGGGATAACATGAGTTAACATGGCTGAAACACACATGATTTATACTTAATGACCCCATCTGTTTTAAAATGAAAATAGATGATCTGATATATCTCAATGTACCCCACAAATAGGTCCCAGATACAATTTAAAAATAGTCACAATAATCTCACGGATATAGCATTGATGTGGTCCAATTAGATATCAGATCTCCCTCAAACAAGAAATCTCACCCATGTTTCTATTTCAGTGGGACTCTAAGTGACAAATGTCAGAAAACTCTCAAATGGCCAAAGTGTTTTCATCAGGAGAAAAATATAATTTCAAACAACTGCTCAGGCAAGAAACAGATGTGCTCCAAGTGTCCACAGCTCCATGTGAGCCATAGATAGGGCCGTATTCATTTGATTAAACTTGGTTCACACCTAGGACAACGTGCACCAGTTGTTAGAGTGTGAATACAAAACAACCCAAACCAGCTTGAGTTTTGAAAGATTTAGTAGTTAGATGCTGCTTTTATTCTAGAAATCTTAGGAAGTGGAGCTTGGCTAGAAGAAGTAGGTCACTAGAGTAATCCCTTTGAAACATCTTGAACTGAGTTTCCCTCCTTTTCCTTCCCTGCCCTCTTCTAGCCACTTACCTGTCTGTCTCTCTTTTATCACTATGAATCCTGAATGACAAGTAACAATCAATCTTTGCCCAATGAAGTTGTGCTAGTACTAGCAACAAAAAGAGCTAATGCAGCAGG
>JADRCC010578435.1:3823-16066 GCA_019843855.1 Hylomyscus alleni
AAAAAAAAAAAAAAAAAAAAAAAAAAAAAAAACCTCCTTCTGGTCAACACAATAAGCTTTCTGGCCAGGATAAACCTTCACATTCCAGTTAGAGTAGACCACTCAAGTGGTCAAGGAACTACTGCTAAGAAGTAAACTTTAAACCACACTTCAGCCATCATTTGTCATAGCAATCATTTACTATATTAGAAACTTCAAACAGTGAAACATGCTGGCTAAGTCTGAAAAAGGTTATAATAATAAGTACAAATTATGGAGAAAATTTTCCAATGAAAAGTAGTGTAGTTTTTTCTCTTTTTCTATTAAAATTGGTTAGCTGAGCAAACACTCGTACTTCCTGAGCTCTTACCTTCCTCTTTGTGATAATTAGCCAATCTCATGAGCTTACAAATTTGAGGTCCCACCAATGGAATGAGACAGTTGTCACCTACATTAGGGATAAAAAACAAAAAACAAAAAAACAAAACAAAACACAGGAGCTATTCTGGCCTAGTTTGCTTGCTATACTGGTTTAGATATCAGAACACACTTCCTTTTAAGAAGCATTGCCTTACTGAAGATTATGGGAAAAAAAACATAGAAGAGAAATGTACAGGAAATATGAAACACTATGAAATGGTCAGACTTTCTAATTATGACCACAGGTGAGGGAGAAGATTCCCAAGCACAGACCACAACCAGGCTGTTAACTTGAAGACTCAGAGACCATCTGCCAAAACCCCCAAAGCCAGGCCTGAGAAGCCTGAGAAGCCTTCTGTTTATTATTTGGTCAGGGTTGTTCAAGAGACTCCCAAAGCATGACACACTATTGCTATTGCCCTTGGTTGACCTCCAAAGGTGGAAGGTAAGTCCTTTTCATTGAAAATACCATGCAATTCACACACAGGGCCTAGAGGCCCCTGATCTGGAATTGACCTGAATACCCTGCCCCTGAGACCTAGCTTTTTATGGTACCGCATATCACCATGCAAGCTTCTGAAGAAGGGAAGCAACCAACAGTCCTGGGCAACTATAATGCCTATGAACTGCATCAGTGACCAGCATGGCACAGCAACCATAAGGGTGGTCGTAGTGGTATATATAGTTAGTGACAACAGCTGACAGTGGTACATTGGGCTTTAGATCTGTTCAATAAGAGCAAAACCATGCCTGGTACTGAAAACAGCCAACTACCCAGGCCTAGTGACCTGATGAATCTTGGAGGAAAACCTGTAACTGCCACTTTATTAAACCAGCACAATTCCTAACAACATTCTAAATATTTGACCTTATACCCCATAGATAAGTATAGCCCTTACCACTCCTTAAAGAAACTTCTCTTTGCAAAAGACACAGGCTACTACAGGAACCTATAACTAATTAAAATAAAGAGTTGTAGAGCCCAGTCCCAATTGGTACCTCTACAGCACAATTCCTGCACCTAAGACTCACGGATCACTAAGGAAAAAGGGAAGGAAGGATTGTAACAGCCAGAGGAATAGGAAGTGGGCTGTGAGATTATACATCCTAGGAAGCTACATAAAGTCTCAGCAACATGACTGCCTGAACACGAGACGAACAAGAACAGCAGCAATAGACATGTCAGAGTGGATGGCCTCAACTTTACACAAAGAACTACGATCAACTAAGGAAAGCTGAGAGTGGGAGAGATAGTTTTCTCCAGAGAGGAGCACACCACCTGGTCATCTGGAACCAAGTGGTCAGTCAGCCCTGGAAACATACAGACATGTAACATTTTCAGACTGATTGGGTTGTACTGTGTATTTAAGAAAATATATGTGCATTGTATATAATTGGATATATATACATATACATCATATGTATATATATATATATACACACATACATATACATCATACACATACACACACACACATATACACATATACATACATCTGTGCAGCAACAATTAATGAAAAAGAGCCCATGAAGAGGTATAGGAAGAGGTTGGAGAGCAGAACAGGAAAAAGGAAATGATATATTATAATCTCAAAAAGTAAATAAATTTTAAAAAGCTAAAAATACTTGCCTTGCTGAACTTAAAAAAGTCTTGTTTTTTTCAAATCTCTCTCTCTCTCTTACACACACACACACACACACACACACTACACACAGAGTTACACTTTTTCACTTTGTTGAGTTGCCCTATACTGTTTAACTAAAAAAAAAAGTTACTACTCAACAGGGAAAAATGCTAGTTACAGCACATTGAAATATTACCTGACATTAGAATAAATTATTTTTAAAATCTAAAAGATGAAATCCCACAAGTGTTGGTGAGGAAACATCGAAAGGGCATCTATGTATACTATTGTCAGGAATGCAAATTAATGCCATGCCGTCTATTTGGAAAATAAATTTCAAGAAAAAAAGAGGAGGAGGAGGAGGAGGAGGAGGAGGAGGAAAGAAAACAGGATGTGTAATAGGTAACTCTTGCCTTTACTTCTCCTCCATGTCTTTTTCCAGACCTGTTCTTTCCTCCCTCCATCTGATAGTTATGCAAATGAACTGCTGATGCAATTTTGGAGTCTTTTAGATAGATAACCTGAAGAGCCACACCTGATAGAGCCATAGTTTTTCCAATTCTCTATTGGAAAATCCTCAGAGGGGAGAATGGTGGGAACTGGAGATAGAAACCACTGCCAGCTCAGGGCAGGGACCCCAGAAGCAGCAATCCTAGAAACACCTTTGGTTCTCAGGCAGAAAGGAGCCCTGGTCTCTTATTTCCCTCTCATTGAGCATATCTGTCTCAAGGCTACAAGTGAGGGGAGGGACTAGAACTCCATTCAATACAGAGATAGATGTCTTCTAATGGAACTAAATTTCTAAATTTGGTGAAAATAGAATGTGATATATAATGTGATACTATAACTACATATTCTACAATTTCAGTCCATCTCATAAATTATTTGAGAGTTACTTCTCTGAGATGGGAAATGACGTAATAGGAAAAGCCCATTTATAGAAAAGTAGCTCTTTCTGGTCAAAAGAATAGAATCATTAATCAAAGTTGGACACTCTAGCTGGCTAGGTCAATGACCTAGATAAGGGACTATCCCTTAAGAAGGCTGGGTTACTTAACCCAGAAAGTAGGGTTACTTAAGCCATGCCAAGGAGATGGGCAGAATAATTATCCCTTCAATGAGATGTAATGTTTCCCAGAATCCCTGATAGCAGCTTAAAGGGACAGAGGCATACAACTTTACAAGCCAACACATTTGTCTGGATTATCCAGAAAAGTGTAAAAATTCCCTTTTCTTTTTTCTATCTTTGTTCTAACACTTTTTCTAACCCTTTAGGTTTTCTTGCTTCTCTAAAACAGGGTTCTCCACCATGAACTTGGCTGTCACCATGTGGCCGACCCCCATGTCAGCTTGACTCAAACACCATGGCTTGTCTTTCCTCTCCATACTCCTCCTATCTGAAGCTTTCTGAGAAACTCTAACCAAGTTGTCCTTGAGCTTCAGTGGGGGAAAAATAAAAACATAATTTCCAACACCACCAGATAGCAGAAAGGTTACCTGCTTCCTCTTGTTCATGCAATACTATTCACAGCAGACAAGATGTGAGAATAACCTAAGTGCCCATCTGAAGTGGAAACTTCTAGTTTCTTTGGAAAGTTAGTTATGTTAAATATTGTTTTGGAGCACACAGGTAAAAGAATGTCTTGCTAAAGCAAACACATGAAAAATGCTTTCTTGAGGCAGACACAGGTGACAGGATGTTTTGATACAGCAAATACATGAAAGGACACTTGATGACGGAGTATAAATGTGACCTCACAGACAGTGGGAGATGAGCACCGAGTTTGCTGCATTTTGCTATTCTTGGCTAAAGACACACATGTATTGGTTCGCCTTACATAGTGTCATTGAGCTCAACATGTGGTAACACTACCATTGAGAGAAACTTGCCCAAGAACTGTTCTCCGGTTTCCTGTGGCAGCTCGCTGATCCTGAGGTCTCGCCTAGGCTGGTTGGCAACCCTGGGGGGGGCGGTTCTTCAGGATTGAACTACAGCTGCTGGTTCCTGCCTGGTATCTTGCCTGTTTGCCGAAAGGACTGGACTGCAACTTCTGAGTTGTATTAGGTGTTTGCTATGGGACTGAACTGTTGCCAAAGAAGATCAAGCTCACCCTGAAAGAACTATTGCTGAACAGGACCACTTCCTAATAACTTTTCTCTTCCACTCCCTCTGCTGCATGGTGGGCTAGAGGAGAGGTTGAACTTTTATTAAAAGTAGGTTGCAAACAATCTATGACAATACTCATCTATAAAGGAATGGAGAAAACATGGTGCATGCGCCTGACAGGATATTACCTTCCTTAAAAGGAAAAGGAATTCTGGCCTTTGGAATAATGTGGATAAAGCTGGAGGGCACTATGTTAATGGGCATACACCAGAGACTCATACCATTTAGCTCGTGGGATTTAGGTGAACTCACAGATGAAAAAAGTACAAGGTGTTTTATCAGAAACTGAAAAGGAAGATGTTGGTTAAAGTCTACAAAGTTTCATTAGAGAAATAAATTCTGCTGATTTACTATACAGCACGTTAACTATCATTAGTAACAATGCATTGTATATTCAAAAAATGCTAAAATATAAGTATGCAGAATGATAATATGCTAATTTTCCTGGATTGACCATTTCACAATAAAGACATGTATTAAAATACCATGTTTATGTCATTACACTCATAGTTGTTTATGACTTTAAATTAAAGCACATGGTTGTTTAGATCCAATTACTTGAAAAATTGAACTAAGAGATGAAGTTCTCACTTTGTTATTATTGATCTCTGAAGGCTTCTACTTAAAGTTACAAAGATCTCAAACACACGTTCAACTGAAAAAGTCAAGCCTTCTGCTATGTTGGCTGCAGCCCATCTTCCTGGCATTCATCTGGGAACTGGGCTTCTAAACAGTCTGAGACTTCAGATGCTTGAATTTGTTTTGTCCTGATTTAAATTTGCTTATCCAATAAACAGTTATTAAATATTGACTGCATGTTACAAAGTTTCCAGACACACACATTGATGAGTGGTATACAGCGTCCCTTCTAAGTATGTTTTATATTTCCCTACCCAGATGCACTTTGTACAAAGTGGACTGTTTTTCTCTGATATCTGCCTGCTTTTCTAACATGCTTACGAATGCTCTTTCACAAATAAACATGAACATTGACACTTTACCATTTTCTACTTCTAAAGTTTTGCAGATTTAGCAACAATTCAAGAAAACTTCCTGTGTATAGTACATCGTTTGAAACTGCCAGCACAGTGCCTTTAGACAGAGTATGAAATTTTAGTAATTATTTTTATTAAGCTATTTACTTTGTATTCCAACCTCAGCCTCCCCCCTCCTCCAAATTCCTCCTCTCACCTCACTTCCCCCTCCATCTACCCTTCTTCCCCTTCTCTTCAGAAAAGCCGAAGCATTTCATGGATATCAACTAGACTTGGTATATCAAGTTGCAGTAAGACTAGGTGCATCTTCTTCTATTAAGGCTGGACAAGTTAGAGGAAAGAGATCCACAGGCAGGCAATGGAGTCAGAGACAGTAGAGTCAGTAGCCCTGGTTCCTACTTTAGGAGTCCCACATGAAGAACCAGCTGTACAACTCTCACATATGTGCAAAGGGACTAAGTCCATCCCATGCATGCTCTCTGGGTGGCAGTTCAGTCTCGGAACCCCTGTTGGCCCAGGCTAATTGAGTCTGTAGATTTTCTTGTCGTGTCCTCTACCCTTCGAACTCCATCCTCTGATGAGCCATGCTAGGCTCCTGTCCATAAGTATAGCAGAATATCATCAATATTGTCAGGGGTAGGTTCCCTCTCCTGACATGGGTTTCAAGCTGGCCCAGTCATTTGTACACCCTTCCCTCAAATTCTGCTCTTTTACTCCTGCACATCTTGTAGACAGGACAAATTGTGGGTTTAAGATTTTGTGGCTGGGTAGAAGACTTTAGAGAATAATAATGACAAAGAAACAGAACTAAAACTTCATCCACTAGCTCTGTTCATCAAATAATTAGATCTAAACAACTTAGTATTTTAGTTTTAAATTCAGAAATAAAAATAGTATATATATAAAATAGTATATATACACACATATATAAAAATGTATATATATGTAAAAATAGTATACATATATATTATTTATATATATAAAGAGTATTTATATATATAAATAGTATATATACCATCTTTATTTCTGAATTTGAAACTAAAATACTAAGTTGTATTATATATATATAATACTGTATATAATATATATATATATATATATATATATATACTGAAATAAGTGTGGTAAACAGATCAAACTAGTTAGTGTTTCTATCACATTGCAAACCTATTGTAGCAAATTTGAATGGGGTAAGGAAGGCTCACCAACAGAAATATTCTCCTTCAAGACAGTTGGACAGTTCATATTTTTGAACAAGCCCATTAACCACCAAGAAACGAGGAAGCCCATCTTAAATTTCAGTTCACACCCTATGTAAACAGGCGGGAAAGGTCTGGCAGGAATTTCCTCTCTGTCTTTTTCAGTGAATCAACAAGCTCGTCAGTGAACTGACCAAAAACTGAATACAAGAAAATTCTAAGGTAATGATTGAGAGAATCATTTAGCAGGTTACCCCACAGCCAGAGAGAATATACGACAGTCAGTGCATGCCAAAGGTAGGCTGAATCATTTGGGGACTTTAACTATGTCAAAGTTCCTAGCTACAAGTTCTGCACCACCCTTGGTATTGTGTGATTTGTTTTTCAATGAGACAGACTTGGAGTTAGAGGAAAACAAAAAATATTCTCTTTGATTTTTTTTTCTTCTCACTATTTTTTTAGCTAGACATTGGCTTCTCAAAAAAAAGAAAAAAAATAGCAAGAAAAGAGAGGAGAGAAAGGGGAGCAGATAAGAGAAGCAGACGGAATGGCAGTGGGGGACTCCATATCGCAGTCAGGTTGAAAGCTGAACTTCATTTACAGATGCACAGGACACCAATCCATGAGGCACGCATGACTGTCTGTGTGCCTCTCAAGGAAGTGAAGTGCCTAGAACAGAAAGCATTCTGAGAGCTCATTGTCTTCGAGTCCTTACATGCATCTCAATAAAAACACTTTAAACAGTAAAGTTTGCACTATACACTTGAGGAAGAAACAGTTAAATGAAATTCTTAAAACTTGGAAGGGTCATACTAACATTATTAACCATTAACAGTCTCTTCAAAAGAAAAATTATCTTTTCCTAGGAAATTGATTGTTCTTATATAACTTTAATAAAACTTGAAGCCAAAGTCATAATTCCCAGAATCTAGAAGCCTCTTGTGCTTGAAGTCGTGCTTTTTGTGTGTGTGTGTGTTCATGTAAACTCTGTATTTAAGTGACACCTTGAAACCCAGGCAGCCTCTCTAAGAACACAGACTAAAAAAAATACTGTAAATAAGTAGTTGACCTACTAAGGCTTTTCTTTGGATATTTTCTAGAGTTGCAGTTAGTCAAAATGGTTAAAGGTGCAAATGCTAGTTCAGTTCTCAGCAAAATTGGCTATGATATATTTTGGCTTTAACTATTACAGTTCTCTTTATCCTACCTGAGTCCATCCATCCAAATGACAGCATCATGGAGTTGGTGAGGGGTGGTGGTGGTGGGGTGATGGTGATCACACTTGCTCCCCTATGGCAGGAGGCAATACAGTTCATTAACTAGGAAGACGACACATCTTCAAGAATTTTCCACCAGTCAGTCAGCTGGCATTCGCCATTGTCACTGAGTCATGGATTATAACCAGGTCAGAGAAATAGTTTACAAGTCATCGGAGAGGAATGTGAGCAGCGTGCTTCAGCATGGCAGAGCGGAAATAGCATTATTACATGTTTATTGCCAAGATGGCATTCTGCATCATAGATTAGATAAGCTTGTAAATTTCAGGCAAACAACTGAGATCTATTCCTCAAAGTATTTCTAGATTCATAACCAATACATTCTGGAGTCATAAAACTGAAAATCACATTTCAGTTACACATGAGAATATTAAGATGTTTATGGTATAATGTTCAGAACATATTCTTCCATAGCCATAAATGTCATATACTCTATGCTAGTCAAAATTTTCTCTCAGTCACAATAAAATAGATAGCATAATTAAGTGAATTATCTATAGTCTTACATATAGCAGTTATAAGATTATTAGAACTATAGGAAACTATGACATAAGTAGCATTGGGCAGGGAAGTGTAAAACAAAGGCTTTTGAAGACATGATAGAGTTGGCTATATAGGCACCTGGGAAAGTGTGTCTTCCACAAGACAAACAAGTACTGCTAAGGGATGAAGGCAAGATCAGAAGTCAAATGCCCATGACCAATGAACAAGAGGCCACAGCAAGAACAATGGATAAGACTAGGAGGAGAAGGAGAGGAAAGAGGAAGGGGAAGAAGAGGAGGAGCAGGAGCAGGAGGAATAGGAGGAGGAGGAGGAGGAGGAAAAAATGAAGTCACAGGAGACAACAATGGTATAACAATGGTAAGGCCCTTGGAAGGCCTCTGGATTTGCTCTGAGTCATCTGTGAAGTCGAGGCATGGCTCTAAGTAGAGATATGATGAGAGTTTTTCCTACAGCTTGAAATGTTCTCACAAGCTGTTGAGTTTAACTCTTCTGCAACATGGACAAGGTATTAAGCAGCAAGATCCACTGGAAAGTGATTGCTTTCATTTGGGAATCACTACAATAGTTAGGATGTGGTAGGGCAGTGCAGACACTGAATGAGATTCATTTTCTATATGATACAGTGCTTTGGAAACAGAACCAACCAAATTTCTGACGAATTGAATTCAAGAGGTAAAAAAAAAAGTTATCAATATGATATCAATGCAATCATTTCAGTCTCTTTAAATCATTTTATAATTTTATATTCTTAATATTATTCTATCAGTGTATAAGAACTTGTCCACTTGAATTGCACATCTGGGAAAGAAACCAATGCCATGATTCAGTCCTTCCCAATGTGAGAAGCACACTTGAAGGCTCATTCTTCTTGCAATGACAACATAGGTATGTGACCTACTTTCTGGTGATTAGACTCACCTACTCAAGTCTCACCAATTGGTGATAAGCTAAGGGGGTCCACCAGGCTACTGTGAGCATCAGTGGAGCATGTATGTGGGAGACAGTGGGACTGACAGTTCTTTAGTGTGGTCAGATGTAGGCCCTGGCACAGAAATGGAATCAGTTGGTGAGCAGAAGTCCTTTGCTCTAGTGCTCAGGAGACAGCATCAAGAGTTTTTAATCAGGCCTGTTCTGCAACATGCCTTTGAGTATGTCTCTTAGGAACAGGATTGAGCGCCAGCCCCCATGCTTCGTCTTCCCAAGACTATATTCTTATCATTAGCTTTCCAGTATTATTACCAACCTCCTTTCTGCTTATTAACATCAACCTTATCGTCCATGGCTTGCATATATTATCCTTGATGGATGCTAGCAACTAGAAATAGGATCTGTATCTTGCTTAATTCTTTTTGTGTTGCTGTAACAACGGCCACATACTGGGTGATTCATCAGGAACAGATATTTATCTCTCACAGTTCTGGGGACTGAGAAACCATAGATCAAAATACCAGTAATCTGGCCTCAGGTTCAGGGTCTGGTGTATACTCCAGGGATGAAGAACATTGTACAGAAGACAGGGAACCTACTCTCCAAAGCCCCTTTAATAGAAGTATTAATCACTCATGAACACAGAGACTTTATCATCTAGGCACCCTCAAAAACTCCCAATTGCTGCACTAGATTTTTGCTTGCTTGCTTGCTTGCTTTTTTTGAGGCAGGAACTCACTATGTAACTCTGGCTGGTCTGTAGCTAACTCTGTAGACCAGGCTGACCTCATATTCACAGAGATCCACCTGCCTCTGCCTCTAGAGTGCTGGGATTAAAGGTATGTGCCACCACACCCAGCTTACAACTCTAATGTAGGAATCTTGGAGGGCAAGTTGAGAACACAACCGGATGCCTTTACTTCTTGTTTTATCTGGTGGGAATGGTGACAAGCTTGTCTCGCCATTAGTTTCATATACACACACATACACACACACACACACACACACACACACACACACACACTCACACACACACAAAACCACTGTACCATCAACAATGGAAACTTGAACTTTTGGAGAATACAGACTGATTTCCATTGGAGCTCAGGCTGCTATGACAAAAGACTGGCTGACACACAAGGAATTTCTCACAATTGTGAAGCCTGGAGATTTTTGAAATCCCATTACTGGCATGGACCAGTTCTGGGGGGGTGGGGAATTTTTTCCAAGTTGTAAAGTACAGACTTTCTGCGTCTTCAGAGGGAAGAAAGTATTCTGTATGAGCTACTCCCATTTATGAAGGCTCTACCCTCATGAGCTAATTGTTTCCAAAAGATGATACCCCCAACCAAACCACAAAATGGCATTTATGTTTGGGCAAGTAATTATAACCAAGTCTTCTTTGTTTTATCTACAAATTAATTCCAGAGGGGGAAGATGCAAGCATACTTTAACTATAATTTGTTATTTCAAATCAAATTAGTACTGTGAAACTATCCTATGTGCCTCATGAACCTGGATAATCCAGGAAGCTCCTTTGGCTTTGGTTCTGTCATTTATTATTTCTTTTATTATTGTTGCATGTGTGCTTGCCTACATGTCATAGGTGTGTCAGAGTACAGCTTTCAGAAGTCACTTGTCTTCCTCCACACAGGCTTCTGGGGATTAGCTCAGCCTTGGCAGCAAGAGCTTTTCCTACTGAGCTGGCCCCAGTAAGTCCTAGATCACTTCACGTACAGGAATATGGTCAGCTCCCAGACTCTGCTTTTCCTAGGAACTCTTCCCTTGGGTGTGCCCAGGACTGACAGTGGACTAGGCCCACCTCTCCCTCACTCCCCATTTCCTTTTGCATTTGCTACAGCCACTGATGCTTGCATTCCTTGCCCCTCCCCACTTTTGTTTAATACTCAAGAGTATGTACTAAAACATTTCCTAAGAAAGGTAATTGAAAAGTTGTTTTGTTTTGTTTTTTTCTGAAAAGTAAAGAGACTCATCTGGTTTGCTCTTTGCTTGATTTTAATTCTGGAGAAAGAATATAAATTACAAATAATCTTTTTTATTTTAAAGTCACTATTCAATTTATTTTTAGCATCTATTTTCTGATATCCTGCCATTCTCATTCTTAAGAACATGACTCCTTGGTGGATTTTTGTTTTTTGTTTTTTGTTTTTTGTTTTTTGTTTTTGTTTTTTGGTTTTTTTTTAGCCAAAGTGATTTGATGTTTAAAACTTCCTTCAGAGTGATACAGGATGTGTTATGTGAGTTGTTAATGGGGTTAATGTAGACATAATGTTAGTGATAGATCTATGCACACTTGTTATACAGCTCTCAAATTATATTAGTTCAAATGTTTGTATAGTAAAAATGTTTACTTTTGGATATATGTCAATAGTATTTTATATATTTTAAACAGATATTGACAATATATAGACTATTTTAATAAATTATGTAGATTTCAGTATCACATCCTGAGTTTCCTTCAACCACAGTAGACTTTCTAAACTCCTCTCTTAAAATGCCAGCTGTGGTGTTCAGACGGCAATGGCTCCTATTGGTTTCTTTGTTTGGATACTTGGTCATCAGCTGGTATAACTATTTGGGTAGAATAGGCATGGTCTTAGTTGCAAAAGGTATATCACTGGGAGTTGGCTTTGGGAGTTCAAAAGCCCATGTGGTTCCATTCGTAGAGCCTCACCCTCCTCTGCCCTTGTCCCCCCATCTGTCTCTCTCTCTGTATCTATATGTCTCCTTCTCTTTCTCTCCCCCTCTCTCTGTCTCTGATATTGTTTCTTTCTGCCCCCAATGTCTGTCTGTCTGTCAGACTATCTGTCTATCTATCTATCTATCTATCTATCTATCTATCTATCTATCTCTCTATCTCTTTGCCTCTCTCCCTTGAAGATAAAATTATCAGCTCTCAGCTACTTCTCCAGTGTTAGGCCTACCTGCCTATCTTTTTGCTTCATGGTGCCTGACATGAGTCATGGACTTACCCACTGAAACTGTAAATCCTCAATAAACTCTTTCTTATGTAAATTGCTTTGATCATGATGTTTTCTTATGGCAATAGGAAAGGAAATCACCAGCTAATGTAAAGAAAAAGGAAAGAAAGAAAGAAAGAAAGAAAGAAAGAAAGAAAGAAAGAAAGAA
>JADRCC010578444.1:1808-22391 GCA_019843855.1 Hylomyscus alleni
TCTCTCTCTCTCTCTCTCTCTCTCTCTCTCTCTCTCTCTCTTTCTTTCTTCCTTTCCTTCTTTCTTTCTTTTATTTCTTAAGAGAAAAATACATCATGCTAAGTAATTGAACAGCTCATTGTCTTTGGGCCAACCACAAGAAAGTGCATCTACATTCTGCCTCTAGCGATTCTAAGTCCTCCCTGACTTTTCATAAATTTTTCCAAGTAGAGAACTTTCAGCATACTTTTGATTGAATATAATTTTTCACACAGTATATTGTGATCAATATTTCTTCTCCACCAAATCCTAACAGAAATTTCTCACCTCCCCACTCACCCCCTCTTTCTTTTTCTGTTTGTAAGGCAAAGGCAAATAAAAACAAACAGACAAACAAACCAGAATTTACAAAAAAGCTAGGAGGAAAGGAAGAAAGAATGAAAGGAAGAAAGAGCACAGGAAACACATGTAACAGAGTGGGGGGGATGAGAATGACTTAGAAGTTCTTAGAGATATTCCTGTAGTGAATAAAATTTGGAAAATTGGCCTATATTATCCAGGTAGAGTAGGGTAATCAAACTATAAGTGTCCACATTTTGGGCAGAACCCGGCTGGCAGGAGGGGATGGAGCAGTTCTTTGTCCAGTAGTCTGTGTTACTGTGATATAGGTAGAGTTATGTGAACCCCATCACTTTCTTCTGAGACCTCAGGGTCACTCCTATGTGCTGGCATATCTGTCGATCATGGAACCATTTCCATTCAATACTTTAAATGCCATATTCAATAGATCTCTGAAGAGTTTGGGAACTATTATCTATTAATATACATAATTTAAACAAATTTTACTTGTTTTTAGTTACTTGATTTAGGCTTAACCTTGAAAACACACACAGGATGATAAATAAAGCTTACCACTAAATAAATTATATAACAGTTTACAAGTTAGTAGCTTTTATAAGATTAAGATTTTACAGCTTTACCCTTGAGATAGAGTTTAGGGCATAGTGTTAAGGGATTTTTTTTTTTTTTTTTTTGAGAAGAAAGCACAGAGAAATCATTTCAGTAAAAGAGTTTTAAGAATGGGAAGTAGAGAAACCTTAGAGATAAGAGAAATTTGGAAGTGTAGAGAATGTTTAGATACTAGAAATTTGGGGTTTGTCTGTTTGTATAGTGGTGAGAGATGGGATATTTTGAGTTCAGACTCCATCTTAGAAAACCTGACTTAAGGTTAACTAACAGGCCAGTACCTAGCACCCAGTTTCCAGACTACTTCCCAAGAAGACCCACGTCTAACACCAATTTCTAGATTATTCCCCAACAAATTTGCACCTCCAAGTTACAGCCTGCCCTGACAGTTTACTTCATAACAACCACCAATCATGAGCAAAACAGAAGTTAAGTTTATCCTTTGGCTCCCAGCACTAGTCAATTATGTTAAAGGCCAAAATGGCCCCTCAATCAGATGGGTAGCAGGCTTGATAGCCCCTTATTGTCTCTATAAATGCTTGCCTGAAACTGGATTCAGGTCCCCTCCTGCCCTCCTGCATCAGAGAGAGTGGTGTGACTCATTCTCAAGCTCAAATAAAGAGATCCTAATGTGTTCGCATCCGAATTGGCTCCTTGGTGTTATTTTGGGGATTCACAAATGTTTTCTGGCTGTGGAAGATGTTGTTACCATATGAGAAAATTGGGAAATCAAATGCTCCAGTTTTTGGTCATTGATCTGGGCTGAGGCTAAGCCCTTTGCAGCAACATAGTGAGCCTTTAATATATTCCGAGTCCCAAGAGGAAAAGAGAAAGGGCCACAGATACTTGACAAAGACAGTGCTGGAGAGAATTTCTATAAGTTTCAAATTAGCTGAGAGATATTAACACAGGTGGCCCAGATGGGGCCAGAGAAGCTAAGGGACTGCAAGAAGAAATTGAGAGAAGGGCTTAAGGAAGTGACAGAGCAGGCTGCTCTGAAGAGTGGAGAGGAGACTTTAGGAGGGAGCTGACAGAAGAAGCTAATGGACTGCAGATGGGAGCTGAAAAATAACTGTGGCCCAGGAAGGTTTTAGAACATTGCAGGATTGCAGGCAACTTTTAGGAGAAGGAGAGGAAACTTGCAGGGCAGACCAGTAAGGGTTTTTAGTAGAAAGATGTGCCCATATGGGTATTACCCTGACGAGTTAGTAGATCAGATCCAAGAGATGCAAGTGCCAAGGAGGCAGAGTGGGCTACAGTAGAAACAATGAAGAAATAGAGGGCAGGTGGAGGGAAGCAGCTGAAGCAGAGTCTAGAATCAAATAAGCATAAGCCAGCCAAAACAAATGATTAGGAGAGGGAAGGAGCTCCTTTATGCCGCCCCAAGGATCTGGCACTAGATAAATAACAATAATTAAAAAAAAAAGAAGAAGAAAGAAAGCAAATGAGGAGGAACTGACTCCTAAAGTATGGAGAAGATTTTTCATTGCAGGTATAAAGGAGAAAGATGCAGAGAGAAGAGTCCAGGGTAAACTTGATTGGCTAACTATACCAGACCGTGAGAGGAAATAGGGGGAAGGAAGGAGAGCAAGAGAGTAGCTGAACCAAGAAACCAAGAGAGTGAATTATATAGGGATCAGGCTGAGAGGAGTGAGGTTGCCCCTTAGCCCCTTGAAGGGAGAGGTTTAGGTTAGGTACCAGAGTCAGAACTATGTGGTGGTGCTATAGGTACTGAGTGAGACTTGTCCCGGGTTTGAGACTTACACACACTCACACACCACATGTGCACACAGGAACACAGGCATACAAACTCCACAAAAACACAAAATTAGAATGTTTTTTTTTTTAATTCCTTCACATCCTGATTGCTGCCCCTCCCCCATTCAGTTCCCTCTCACACAGTTCTTCCTTCTCATCTCCCATTCCCCTATTCCTCTGAGATGATGGAGGCCCCCTTTGGGTATCTTCAAGCCTTGCACATCAAGTCTCTGCAGGGTCATTCATATTCTCTCCCACTTAAGCCAGACAAGGCAGTCCAGTTAGGGAAACTGTATCCACAGGCAGACAACAACTTTAGGGACAGACCCCTCTCCAGTTGGTGGGGGACCCCATTGAAGACTGACCTGCATATCTGCCACATGTGCACAGAGAGCCTACATCCCTGTGTCTGTTCTTTGGTTGGTGTTTAAATCTCTGAGAGCCCCCAAAGGTTCAGGTTAGTTGACTCTGTTGTTCTTCCTGTGGAGTTCCTATCCCCTTCGGGGTCCAAACTCTTCCAAGAGTCACCAAGCTCTACCCAATGGCTATGAGTCTCTGCATCTGTTTCAATCATCTGCTAGATGGAGACTCTCTGAGGTTAGTTATGCTAGGCTCCTGTCTGCAAGCATAATAGAAACTCAGTAATAGTGTCTGGGATTGGTGCTTGCCCGTTGGATGGGTCTCAAGTTGGATAGTTATTGCTTGACCATTGTGATGGTTTGAATATGCTTAGCCCAGAGAGTGGCACTATTAGAAGGTATAGCCTTGTTGGAGTAGGTGTGATCTTGTTAGAGGAAGTATGTCATTCTGTGGATGGGCTTTGAGATCCTTATTCTAGCTGCCTACAAGCCAGTCTTCTGTTTGACTTGGAACAAGATGTTGAATTTCAGCTTCTCCTGTGCTGGCCTGGGTGCTGCCAGGCTACCACTTTTGATGATAATGGACTGAACTTCTGAATCTGTAAGCCAGTCCCGATTAAATATTGTCCTTATAAGAGTTGCTTTGGTCATGGTGTCTGTTTACAGGAATAAAATCCTAACTAACACAGCCGTTCTCTCAGTCTCTGTTCCATCACCCTGTCTCTGTATTTCATGTAGATGGGATAAATTTTGGGTTGAAAGTTTTGTGGGTGTTTGGTTTCTTTATCATTCCACTGGGGGGTCCTTCCTGGCTATAGGAGATGGCCTCTTCAGGTTCCATATCCCCACTGTTGTGAGTCTTAGCTAAAGTCACCCCTAATGATACCTGAGAGCTTCCCCATCCCAGATCTCTGGCATGACCTTGAGATTCCCTCCCATCCATTCTCCTACCCTTGCCAGCTGCAGATTTCTATTCATTGTCCTGGCCATCTCTCCTGCTGCCCACACCTGATCCTGAACGTCTCCCATTCTCCTCTCCATCTCCTCTCCCACCTAGATTCCTCCTTTCGTCTGCCTCCTATAATCATATTTTATTTCCCTTTCTAAGTGAAAATAAAGCATTGCTTGGGCCTTTCTTCTTGTTTAGTTTCTTTGGGTTTATGGAATCCTGTATTTTATGGCTAATATCCACTTATAAATAAGTACATACCACTCATGTCCTTTAGGTTCTAGGTTACCTCACTCGGGATGATACCGTCAAGTTCTATCCATTTGTCTGCAAATTTCATGATGTCTTTGTTTTTTGTTATTGTTTTTGTTTTTATTATATATTTTCTTTATCTACATTTCAAATGTTATCCCCCTTCCTGGTTTCCCTCCAAAAACTCCCTATCCCCTCACCCTGCTCACCCATCCACTCATTCCTTCTTCCTGGCCCTGGCATTCCACTACACTGGAGCACAGAGCCTTCACAGGACCAATGGCCTCTCCTTCTACTGATGACCGACTAGGCCATCCTCTGCTACATATACAGCTGGAGCCATGAGTCCCACCATGTGTATTCTTTGATTGGTGGTTTAGTCCCTGGGAGCTCTGAGGGTACTAGTTAGTTCATATTGTTGTTTGTCCTAAGGGGCTGTAAACAACTTCAGCTCCTTGTGTCCTTTCTCTAGCTCCTCCACTGGTGACCCTGTACTCAGATCATTTTAGTGCAGAGTTCTATCAGACCTTCAAACAAGACCTAATACCAATACTCCTCAAACTATTCCACAAAATAGAAACAGAAGGTACTCTACCCAATTGGTTCTACGAAGCCACAATTACTCTGATACCTAAACAACACAAAGACCCAACAAAAAAAGAGAACTTCAGATGAATTTCCATTATGAATATTGATGCAAAAATACTCAATAAAATTCTCACAAACTGAATCCTAGAACACATCAAAACGATCATCCATCATGATCAAGTAGGCTTCATCCCAGGAACTCATGGATACAATATACAGAAATCCATCAATGTAATCCACTATATAAACAAACTCAAAGGGAAAAAAAAACATTTGATCATTTCATTAGATGCTGAGACATTTGACAAAACCCAACACCCCTCCATAATAAAAGTCTTTGTTTTAATAGCTGACTGGTATTCCATTGTGTAGAAGTAACACATTTTCTTTATTCCTTCTTCATTTGAAGGACATATAGATTCTTTCCAGTATCTGACTATTATGAATAAAGCTGCTAAAAACTAGTTCTTTTGAAATATTTTAAAATACTGTTTTAATAGAATTAGAATTACATCACTTTCCCCCATAGTTTTCTCCCCTCTAGCCACTCCCAGCTACCTTCCCTTAAATACTGTTTCTCCTTGCTCTACCAGACTTATTAGCTGGCAATCAAAGGGTTATATACAATGGAGAATGGAATTCAGAGTATGAAAACTTCAATACCGTCCCCTCCCCCCATACACACACACACACACACACACACACACACACACACACACACACACACAGGTACACACAGAATTCACCCTGCTTATCTCATTCCCTTTTCTACTCTGAGATTCTGAGGATATATCCTTGGCTTGCTTTTCATACCACCTGTTGCATAGCTCCAACTATGTCTCTGTAGCTGTAGTTGACTAATCTGCTCTCGGCACAAGTGTTCTTGCTACCCAGCCCAATGCTCTGGATTCTCCAATGAAAGACACACACATATAGCCTACTATTTTAATATACCTTAAACATCTCAATGGTTAGGCCACTGTCAAACTTCTATGTTGCTAATGGATGGATCCTCTCCAATACTCCTGAATTATTACTTACTAAAATCTACATTCCATCTTTGCTACCCTAAACCCAATCAGTGGGGCCTTCTGGGGCCACTCTTCCCTGGCTCTTACATGATTGTATGCTTTCTCTTCTGCAGCTCTCAAACCTGGCCCTTCTCCTTCCCCAGAATGGTGGTACTCAATCCTTCCCTTGGTTTCTTTGCTCAGAAAGCCTTAAGTCCTGCCTCTGTCGTCCTGCCCAACCATTCGCCACGGGCAATTTTATTTACCAACCAGAAACAGCTGGAGACAGGGACCCTCAGCATCTCAGATACTCTCACATGCAGGATTCTCAAATAACATAGTGCAAGCAGATAAACAAACTCCACAACATGTCCCTCACTTGAATTTGATTCCATTTTTTTCTTTCTCAATCATGGCAACGATCTGGAATATTTACCAGGTATGAGAACAACCTGAGACCTATTCACTGAGCATTTCTCTTGCTTTTCCCAAGAGTGGTCTTTCTTTTAGGAATTGAAATCCAAATCCTTTTATCTTTAAAATATCTATTGAACGAAGCTCGTAAGGACAATAACAAACCCCAGTTACCTTGTGGCTTAGTTTTTAATTTGCCACAGAGATAGTTTGAGTGTTTCATTTCCAAATCATAGTAGTTATTCTTTTTCATTTCCTACAACAAAAGCCCATGAGGGTAAGAAATCCTGGTATTGAGCCTCAGCCTTTCCTGTGGTTCAAACTGTGTTTATTAGTGTACTAAGCCTTCAAAATATTGCCAGGATAAGTAAGCCAATGTGGAATACATGGTTGATGCTTGTGTATCTTGAGGTAGTTAAGAGCAAAGGAGGCAACAGATATTGGCATAAAGCTTATAATTTATGATATCCTCATATGGATGAGAGAAAAGAAAGAAAAATGACTAGAACACTGGGTAAGGACAGGAGAATTTCTATGGGTTCCTAGAGAATTGCGAATAACAGACTTATTTTAGCTTCTTTCTGTTCTGATGAGTATGTTTCTTTCTGTCCTTATCTCTCTTATTGCTGATTTGAAACACCCTGATAAGCCGAGAAAGCTGAGAAATAAAGAAAGGACTTGTGAAGGGCTTTGGCTGATAAAGGAGACCAGTGAGCTTATTCTGATGTTATCCTTCATCTGACTGGGATGGATCCTCTGAGTGAGGAAATAACTCCTCAGACTCCCAGCGCAATGTGAAGGACAGGCTCAACAAGAGATTTAGGAAAGTGAGGGGAACCATTTGTCTTTATGTTAAGTTAATTTTTTTTCCAGTTCTTTCTTATATATTATGTGTTAAAATCCATCCACACTTCTAATTATAGAGTAATCTTTTCCAGCTGTGAAAATTTTACCTACTGTTATCTGTCATATGTGAAGTTTTGGTCCTCTGAGGATACTAAAACCAGCAAAGGAAAAGGAGAAAAATTATTATCCAGTAAGCCCTGACCTGTGTTAACTCCTAATGCCTCACTCCTTCTTCTCTCTGTAATTTCAGCATCTGTCTTGTAGCTGGTTGACTGATGTCATATTTACGCTATTTTTCTTAAATTTAAAATGTTGTTGAATTTCTACAAATGACATATGGTTGGATTTTTTTTTTTGTAATTAAGCTTGATCTGAGGAAGAAAGATCTGCTGATAGGCAAGAGAAAGGACAACCATAACCAGGGAGAGAGTCATTAGGATGCATGCCGAGGCTCAGAGAACTAAGTTGCTAGTAGATAGTCGAGAGACACTGGGGATTGAAACCACCATACTGAAGTTACTTTACATGTGATTTTTCTTTTATTTACACTATGATAACATTGTAATAAACACAGATGCAAGGATATAATGAGGAATAAGCATGTTGATTGACAAATACATCCGGTTGTGATGATCACAAAGGTTCTATTGAGCAGGAAAAGAAAGACGAAGACCAAGGTTGAGGTTAGGGGCAGAGGACTATATCAGACATACTCTCTTGCTGCCCTGGGGTTCAATAATATCCTAAGCATAAGAATACTCAGAACAAGAGGGTTTAAAGAGTGTGCTGCAGCTATTCTTAGACGTTCTCCAGTTTGATAAACTATTCTCACTAAAAATTGACTTGAGATTTCTGTACATAAGGGGTCCATTAGGTGATAAAATACGTTATAAACATAACTTTTGATGCAGTAACTCCTTGGGTTTGGAATATATATTATTCTACTGGGAAGAATAGAGAGTGTAAGATGTAAAATACACTTTCAAATTAAGTCATTTTATTCTCTGCTCATTAAGTTCTAAAGAAAACATGTAAAATAAATATTATAGGCATAACAGTAGCTCTTAGTTATTAAGTAGTAATGCCAGTGAAAACTGATGGGAAATATCAGCAAAACACTGTTAGGGATATGATGAGGTCCACAGGTAAACCGGAACAGGCAAATAGAATAGCTTGAATAATGGAAATCAAGAATATAATATCTTTAGGTTCAAAACATTTATAGTCATGGCTTATTCTTCTCTATGCCTAATTTTCTTGGTTGCTTCAACCACATAAGAAGCACAGAAACTTATTTACAAGTACATTTTCTTCAGACTATTAAATAAGGTATCACTGCTTCCTCAATATTTTAATATTACACTACAAATATTTAATTTGCTACCAACTTTATTGACTAAATTTATAAGGGTTAATGTTGCTAATTTTATTTTTATATCAGCAAAATAATGTGTACAAATGGATCATTTTACAAGTGCTTAATAAATGTATTTAATGACAGTAAAAAGTGTAATTTTTTTAGGCCCAGGTTCAGGAACAAGCACATATTAATAGGCATATGAGATCATGGTTATAGAGCAGAAGCAGGATGCTTTAAAATGGGCAACTAATATGCTGTGTTTCAAAGGCAGAGTGGAACTGCTCATCAGAAATGTTAATACATTTAAATAACAGTTGATTCAAAAATTAATGATCTTTTCGATTCTAAGAGGATATACTTTCAATTATTTACTCACTTTACATCTTGATCACTGCCCCTTCCCTCCTCTCTGCCTAGTCCTACCATGGCAATCTCTTTCCCAATTATACTCTCCTTCTCCTTAGAGAAGGGGAAGTCACCTTTGGGATTCCCAACCTGCCCTGGGTACCTAGTCCCAGCAGGACTAAGGACATCCTCTCACCTCCAAGGCTAAACCATTCAGTCCAGTTAGGCAAAAAGGGATCCAATGGCAGGTGACAGAGTTAAAGATAGCCCTGGCTTCAGTTGTTACAGAACCCACAAGAAGATCAAACTGTACATCTGCTCTAAATGTGTAGGGTTTTCTAGGTCCAGTCCCTGCATCCTCTTTGGTTGATGGTTCAGTAAATGAGAACTATTTAATTCAGAAAAAGGTCTTCATATTCCTCACCTTTATATTAGGTGTAGTCAGACAAATATGAAAGGCTGTGAAGTAAGTCATTGTATTTGACATTTATTATAAAAATTTTAAAAATGTAAAATATAACAGACAAACAAAAAAACCTCAGTCTTTGCTTTTCAGAATACCTAAACATTTCAAACAAAATGTGTATAGATTTTCTTTGCCAAATTTTCCATATGGGATACTCATATGTGTTCAGGAAATTTCCCATATAGGTTTTTCTGCAAAAATATAACCAGAAAAACTTAAGAGAATAGAAACAAGACCAATGTGCATGAGTCTCTCTTCAGCCAGGGACAGTTTTAACCTTTTTGTACCTCAATGAATTAAGTAAACTCAAAAATAGTATTATGTATAATAGAGGATTCTGTTAATATGAGTGAAAAGATACTCAGAATGAGGAAAATGTTAATAATTTTAGCTATAATATGTTAATAAGTTTAACTATATTATACAAGCATGACAGAACTATGTGCTCATGCCTTGTCACTTTTAGAGATTAAATATCTCCCAGGCTAGCAAAATTTTGATGATTCATATTTTAATATTTTGAAAAGCCAAATAATTAGCACATGGGTCATGTAATGCTTCTCATATAAAGTAATGGATTCACTTTTGCTATAAAAATTAACACAACCAAAACAAGGCATAACATTCGAAAAAAAATCGCTCAATTAAAATGCATGACTAGCATTTAAAACCATATTTCATATAAAGGAAACATACACTTTTTAAAACAAACTCCATTTTATTTTGGTTTCCTGTTTCATTTTGTTATGGTATTTTTCATTTTGTTTTGTTTGTTATGATTTTCACTTCTGTCTTTATAGTTATGTTTTGAAAAAGATAGATAGATAGATAGATAGATAGATAGGAAGAGAGAGAGAGAGAGAGAGAGAGAGAGAGAGAGAGAGAGAGAGAGAGAGAGAGAGACTAACATAAGCATGGGTCGGTTGGCAGATGCCAGGATCTGGAAGGAGTTCAAAGATAAAACACGAACAAAATATGTTATAAAAATATTGGCAAAATATGTTATAAAAACATTGGAAAATCTAAACAAAGGAAGGAAAAAAAGAAAGCTGAGATTTCAAAGAGTAATTTTACAAAGCTTTTTTACCACTAAAAATATAAGGACTTTCCACTCTATTTCCTCATTTTTCAAAATAATAATTCTTATAAATAATTTATCTGATAACCAAGGGAGAAGCACAGTGAGAGGAATAGTGAAGGCATATTGGCTTATAATCTAAAAACCAGTGGGCAGTTTACTGGCAATATGTCTTCAAATTTATTCTTACATTATAGTGGCCATTGAAAGAAAAATCATTCAGTTCTAGGATTCACTGACTTCTGACCTAGAAACAGAATCAGGTCCAAGTGGCTTTTGTTAAGGAGACTGAACAGCTGATCTGATAACAAAACCCAGTGAACCTGCACAAAGAGCGGGGCGATGGTAGTCTGAACACTTTCTTGACTATAAGCAGTAGGGATGCTATAAATCTGGCCTGTCACAGAAGCAATCCTCACCTTCCATTCAAGGGCAAAGAAGATTTCACCTGAGCAAAAACCTGTACCTCAAGATTCCCTCTTATCCCACGGATGTGTATAATGTCCAAAGACACACATACAAGAAGGGGACTTTTATCTTGAGAATCGAAGATTCTTGGAGGGACCTGGAGATAAGGACAATTTTAGCTTGCAGCTATTATTGCCTCCTTAAGAAGCAAGAACAGTAGTAAGTCTTGATGCTCATTAGAAGGTAATAATCCCACACAGATACTGGAGTCAAATTAAATCCATTGTAACAACAGTCTGTGAAAGGACATCTTGCCTTTCAAGATGAATACGAGCTAACCTCCTCTTTGCAAACCTTGAGAACATGTGAACAAACCCATGCTCTCTACCTTCACAACCAGATCATTCAAAACATTGAACAATACCCTCCATATAGAACACCAGCAAAGCCAGAAGGTCCATTTGAAAATACACTTCCAATAGCACTGAGATTAACTAGAGGATGGAACCTCCATTAAGGCTGAAACAATTTTCACTGTAAAAGTTTCATTTTCAATGAGAAGTTACACATTATCTTGAAACAAACACAAAAGCTTCAAGATTTCAGGAGAAAGATTAGCTATATTTAATAGTAAATTGAAAATTGAGTTATTCAATAATAACTATTAAAGAATTAAAATGGGTAAACAATTAGTATATACTCCCCTAGGGAAGACTATTTCTCCAGCTCTCGGCACTACATAGTGGCCTATAGTTCTTCTTTTCGTTCTTTTAAGTAACGTTGAGGCCTCCTGGGATTTCCGCCTTCCTCATTATCATGTCTACTGCTGTGATTCATATTTAGGTTATGTTAAGACAGTTTCACTGCTGAGACTTCCATCATGAAGAAATATACAGGATACATACATACATATATATATATATATATATACACAACCAAGCAGGTTGTATGTATTTATTAAGGAATATATAATATAAACATGTATATGTATTATATTTCCTTATTATATGTATATATAACAACAACTAATAAAAAAGGGACCACAGATTTAAAAAAAAAAAGCAAGGAGAGATATAGGTGTTTGGAGAGAGGAAGTAAAGGAGATAAATGATCTAATATAAGATAAATAAATTAATAAATAAACAAACTTCATGAGACTAAGGAACTTCTGGGGTAGTAGGAATTTCAAAAATTGCTTAACTCAAGTTCTAGATGAGGCAAAAAAAAAGCATGAAAGGAAATTTAAAAGAGATATAGAAAGGAAGTAAAGGAGATAAATGATCTAATTATAAGATAAATAAATCAATAAATAAACAAACTTCATGAGACTAAGGAACTTCTGGGGTAGTAGGAATTTCAAAAATTGCTTAACTCAAGTTCTAGAGGAGGCAAAAAAAAAAGCATGAAAGGAAATTTAAAAGAGAAATAATCAATGAAAACATCTCAAAGTAAGAAAAAGTATAATGTCCAGGAGCTTAAACAGGCTGCAAATAGGATACCCCTCAAATCGGCATCAATGGGTATCACAGCTAAACACACCGTCATTAAAGGTACAGAGATGCTGTCAGAGGAACCAGGAAGAACCATGGTGGCCTTGGTAAAAAAAAAAGGACCACCAAGTGATGCTTGGGAGATGTCATCCCTATGTCGTTCCTTCTCAAACAGTTGGAGCTCCCTCAGCTAAGGCCAATTATTTCTCAAAGGCTGAGAGTAAAGAACTGTAGATCAGACATTGTATCGTCTTTAAGACAGTTCAAGAACAAAAGGTGAATAAGGACATTAAGTGAAATGGATAGACCTGATTATAGGAAAACACCGAGCAATTTTCAGTAATAGGAAAAATAGAATCATCAGAAGTGGAGTACATACACCATTCTTTTCTCCAAGGGCTTTCTTTTTCTATAGTTGATGCAGATACACATTATGACACCATGCGATTTTCAGTAAAATTACATTTATAGCACTTTAGGGTGAAAAGAAAGAGATGAAAGTTATACTTCCACATTTCCTTTGGAATGATGTATCTTATTTTTATATCATTACTAATTGTGTGTGTTTGTGCATATGCATATGTGTTTGTGTGTGTGTGTGTTTGTGTGTGTGTGTGTGTGTGTGTGTGTAACATTTATATGGGTGCCAATAGAGGGCAGATGAAGGCATCAGATTATGTGAAGCTAGAGTTAAATGTGTACTGCTTAATAGAGTGGTTGGAAATGGAATGTGGTTCTTTTAGAGCTCAGTAAGTGTTCTTGACCACTGAGCCATCTCTTCAGCCCTAATATTATTATTTTATTTTTATTTTTATTTTTATTTTTTTGGTTTTTCAAGACAGGATTTTTCTGTGTAGCCTTGGCTGGTCTGGGACTCACTCTGTGGACCAGGTTGGTCTCGAACTCAGAAATCCGCCTGTCTCTGCCTCCCAAGTGCTGGAATTAAAGGCGTGCACCACCACTGCCCAGCAGCCCTGAAATTATTAATCTTTATTTCCCCAAACAGTAATCAACTTAATGTCTATATTAAATATGGGAGAAATCATCATAATAACTCTAAGAAAAAAATCAATGAACACTCAGATAAGTACATAAAGAAATGACAAAGAGTAAATCAAGGGAAAACAAATGATGATAATGTACTAAAGTCAGGACATTATTATTGGTACCTGAAGAAAACATCCTGCAAACTTATTAGAAACATGAAAGCTGCATGAAGAATAAATCCCATAGATGTACTAAAAATAAAACCATTTAGTTGGACAAAAATACTGACTCGAGGGCTCACAGTTTGCAAAATACTTACTGAAAATTTGTGACCAATGTAAGTTGAAAGTAAATACTCTAATAAACCTTATTTACATTTACTTATTCATTTATTTTTGTGTATGTGTATGTATACACATGTATGCATGGTTATATGTTTCTTCATGCGTGCTTGTGTGTCTGTGTATATTTATTTATGTGAGTGTCTTCATGTGTATTGGTATGTGTATCTTTGTGTGTGTGTGTGAGTGTGGATGTGTATATGAGCATTCATGTGTGTGTATGTATGTAACAGCACATCTGTTGAAATAAAAGAGCATGCCAGATACTATTTTTTGTATTTTGGGTTCTCAGGATTGAAATCAAGCTACCAGACTTGGTGGCAATCATCTTTATCCACCAAGCCACATTGTTGGCTTGAAAGAAAATAGTTTTTTTTAAAAAAATAATCAAGGATAGCTATCTATATGTATGTGATAAAAATAAAACATCTCAACTTTCAAAAATTTTAAAATGTGTTTTTGGCAAAACAAATGTGATTACATAATAATGTACTCTTAATTAAGTGTGCTTGTTTTTATCCAAGGATCATCATGTTATGAGACAAATAACTATAGCACAAATGAAATAGATGAAGGAATCCACAGAAGAACAGATAGGGAATATATAATCTTAGAAATAAAATGAGCATATAATTATTGTTTCTAATTACACAGATTACTGTTAATCTTTATTTTAGTATGATGTTAATCAAACTAGGTAAGTATACTTCCGTCTTCCTTCTTTGTTTTGTTTTGATTTCCTTTTTCTTTCCTTTCTTTTTTCTCCAACTGCATGTTCAGGTTTGCTATTTTGCCTTTGCTAGCCTCAAAGCTGTTCAGCTTTCACAAGGAACAATATTTCCTGTATGGAATACATCAATATACCTTTCTTTAATTCTTGTTCTTTCCAAACAATTGAAGTGTACCTCCTGGAAAAATGCAAATGAAGTTACAAATACTTAATTTCATGGTGATAGCCTAGGTAAAACAGGTCCATGTTTTTATGTTATACTGTCTGTTCTGCTGGATACATTAACATAGTGATAAGATGCAGATTTAAATATCTCCTTAGAGTTTTGGAATAATCTTTTAGCGTATGCTAGTATGCTTTTTGTAGAAAATTACTTTCAACTATTTAGACAACTAGACCAAGGATTCCTCACTCAGATTTGATGTGGACATAAGGCCGCAGCCTCACCAAAAATACAAGTGACATTTATATTTTCATTAAGATGCTTGTATCTGTGAGTTTGGCTAATCATTTTCTTTCTCTGGTTATGTTTATTACCTAGATTATACAAAATTCTAAATACAAGGAGAGAAAAAAAAGTGGCAGCTGAGTACCAGAATTTATCTCTTCTTCCTTTTTGACTCAAGAGGCTCAATGTGATCCGTAGCTTCAGCCACCAACCAACATCCCGTCCCCACTGTGGTGAATTGTCCCTCCTCATAAATGAATTCTTTCTTTTTAAGCAGCGTTTTGTGACAGTAATGTAAAACAGGTGAATGACTTACTATACAGCAAGATGTAATTGTGAAAATACTGTTCCTGCTTTGTGAGTAATGAGAGCCTTTCCTCCGCATCTTTTCATCTTTAGAATTCATTCTGCTGCAGATTAAGAGTGAAGCTAGAAATTACATGCACTAGAATAGTCAATGCACTTGTGGTACGTACACATTTGGCTCAACTGTGAAAAAAAAGTAACAGGGAGGATTATGAATAGGTTTTCAATGAACAGTTTTATAGCATTCATTAAAATGAAAGAAAACAAATTCCAAGGACATTTGAAATAAAATGAGGAGAAACTTAAACTGCTATGTGTAAGGCAAGTTTAAAACTCAACACCTGCCATTTACTTTGTTAATATCTTTCTGATAATCCCTTTTTATCTCATAACATTATGTATGAGAATGTGAGAATACACTAAATTTTTTGTTTACATATTTGCAGACTTTTAATATACATGAATATTAAATATACTGGCTACATATAGATATTTTATTATTTCTTAAAATCATTTATACTTACTACATCCTAATTTAGCTCAGTGTGTGTGTGTGTGTGTGTGTGTGTGTGTGTGTGTGTGTGTGTGTGTTTGACTTCAGTGATAATATGAACATAATGAGAGTATAGCTTTGGACAGTTTCATTTGGATATTTCATATATGATACATTATAATTATACTTACTTATATTTTCCTGATTGATAAAAAAATCACTTACCTTACCTATTAAAATGTATTAGAAAAAAGAATAATATATATACTTGACAGGCATTTATCTCTAAAACTCAATGAAAGTAATTTAATTAATGAAGTGTTTTTATTAGTTCTTTCAGAATTTAATACAATCCGTTTTGGTCACATTCACTCCCTCTTGACTCCTCCTATACCCATCCTTTCTTCCATACTTTCTGTCTTAGGGTTTTATTGCTGTGAAGACACACCACGACCAATGCAACTTTTATAAAGGACAGCATTTAATTCTTGGCTTACAATTTCAGAGGCTCAGTCTGCTATCATCATGGAGGGGAGAAGGGCAGCATCCAGGCAGACATGGTGCTCAAGAAGGAGCTTAGAGTTCTGCATCTTGACCAGAAAGCAGCCAGGAGAGACTGATTCTTCTGCAGTGGGTGGAGTTTGAGCATAGGAGCCCTCAAAGCCTGCCTATACAGTGACATACCTCTTCCAACAAGGTCACACCTATTACAAGGTTAAGCATCTTTAAAACACCCGCCACAGCACCCCTACTATTTGTCCTGTTATAATGGATATTAAATACTTGAGTTTTTAAAATTATGCTTCAAATGGAAAATTACTGAAATACAGAATAGATGATAAATAATTCCATAATAAAAATTAGTATCATGTGATCTTTCTATGAAACTTAAATCTATTAAGCTCCTAATTACCTGAAGATTTTTAAATACAGCAGTGGGCAACTAAACATATAAATAATTTCTTCTTGTATGGATATTTTAAAATAAAAAAGTAAAATGACAATGAAGCAATTTAAAACATGAATATTACATTATGTTCATAGGTGTAGAAATTGACTATACTTTATATATTGCTTTATTTGTGAAACTCTCTTAGGTTTTAGAGAATAAGATTTGCTTTGGAGAGCATGTGTAGTGGGTTAAGCAAATCAGATATTCATATAGGCATGTAAAACATACATTTTCATCTTTATTTTAATATTTCATTTCTGAAGTCACAACTTGTTTGTTTTTTAGCATACATACCCATTAACAATTCTGCTGTAATTACTCCTGGAACACATGTTCCTGTGGGGATTATACTACTGAATAAGAGAAGATTCTTCTTTGCAATTCTGCAACTGGCTACTTTCATGTTTAAGAGATTCATGATGCCTCATTTTTATGTAGATGAAGAAAGAAAGCGGCTTACAACTTAAGACACCTTATCAGATAGGTAGCAATAGGAAATAAAATTGATACAAAGTCAAATGCATTCAATGCATACATTTCCAAAGCATAAGTACATTTTTCACATTAAAACCTTAATAACGTTCATAAGTTGGTCAGTGTATTTGACCAAATATACACTTTTATAATATGATATAATATACCATTTATAATATGATCATTTACAAATAGAATTCATTTTTACTTTAAGTTTGTGCTAATCAATTCCCAAAGCACAGGTAATTCAGACAATAAAGTGCATGAGTACTGGAGTTAGATTTCTAGAAGCTATGTCAACATTCCAGACTTGATGCTGCCCAAGGGGAGTCCCAGTAGTAAGGAGTCAGGAATGAAGGAACTCACTTTCAAGCCTACAGTAACTCCTAGTGAGCTCCAGGCTAATGAGAAACTCTGTCTCAAATGATAAGAATGGTTGGGTTAAAGATGTTACCCGAGATCGTTCTCTGGTCACCATACCCTTGCAAACACACATGCCTCAAAACCCACACACTAGCTGTGTTGTGGTGGCACATGATTTTAATCCCAGCATTTGGGAGGCAGAGGCAGGTGGATTTCTGAGTTGGAAGCCAACCTCATCTACAGACTGAGTTCCAGGACAGGCAGGGCTACACAGAGAAACCCTGTCTTGAAAAACAAAAATAAAACAAAACAAAACAAACAAAACACCAAAAAAAAAAAACCAAACCAAAACCAAAACCAAACAAACAAGCAACAAAACCAAAAGCTATTTCTTTCTTTCTTTCTTTCTTTTTTTTTTTTTTTTGAGAGAGAGAATCAACAAGATAGATAAATCCCTAGCCAAACTAACTAAAGGGCCCAGAGGCAAATTAACAAAATCAGAAATGAAAAGGGAGACATAAAAACAGAAAAGGAGGAAATTCAAAAAATCATCAGATTCTACTACAAAACCTCAACAAAACTGGAAAATCTAGGTGAAATGGATGGTTTTCTACACAGATAGCACATACCAAAGTTAAATCAAGAACAGGTAAACTATCTAAATAGGCCCACATCCCATAAGGAAATTAAAGAAGTCATTAAAAACCTCCCAACCAAAAAAGCCCAGCACTAGATGGATTTAGTGAAGAATTCTACCAAACCTTCAAAGAAGACATGATATCAATATTCCTCATATTATTCCATATAATAGAAACAGACAGAACACTACCATCTTCATTCTATGAAGCCACAATTACTCTGATAGCTAAACCACACAAGGGCCCAACCAAAAAAGAAAACTTTGGACCAATCTCAATTATGAATATCTATGCAAAGATATTCAATAAATTTCTTGCAAAATGAATCCAAGAACACATCAAAACCATCATTCACCAAGATCAAGTAGACTTCATGCCAGGGATGCAAGGTTGGTCCAATATATAAAAATCCATTAATGTAATCCACAATATAAACAAATTCAAAGGAAAAAAAATCACATGATCATCTCCTTAGATGCAGAAAAAGCATTTGACAAAATACAATAACCTTTCATGTTAAAAGTATTGGAGAGATCAAGAATTCAAGGCCCATACATAAACATAATAAAATTAATTTACTGCAAACCAACAGCCAATATCAAATTAAATGGAGATATTCTTGAAGGAATACCACTAAAATCAAGGACAAGACAAGGATGCCCACTCTCCAAATTTATTCAATATTGCATGTAAAGTACTATATAATATACTATACTATATAATATACTATACAATATAGTATACAATATAGTATGTAAAGTACTAGACCAATAAAACAACAGAAAGAGATCAAGGGGATACAAATTGGCAAAGATATATAAAGGTATCACTGTTTGCAGATTGTTGCAGTAATTCTCCAACACAAATATGCCCCAACAATGAAAACTCAAGTCAATTAATGTGAATACATGCTGTGCACCTAGATTGGGCAGACCTACCACTACACTACCACCTTCCGCATCTATGAGACCCCTATAACTTGGAGTTTCTCCAGGCCAAATGCTTGTGCTCTGCTTTCCTTCCACCTCCTGCTCTGTCCTTTCCCTCTCTCTCCCACTCCTCCTTCTCTTTTCCAGCTTTCAGCTCCACCTTCCTTTTATCTGCCTAATCACATGCTCTAGCCTTTACTTTACAAATTAAGATGGGAAGAAGGTTCACAGAACATCACCTGAGTGCTGACTCATTTCTTGTTCGAAACCCCTCCCAAGAGAATAGAATTAGCATCAAATTACAAGTAGCCCCAGAGCTACCTGCAACAGCAGATGATATGATAATATACATAAGTGACCCCAAAAATTGTACCAGAGAACTTCTCCAGCTAATAAACAACTTCAGCAAAGTGGCCCAATATAAAATTAACTCATATAAATCAGTAGCTTTCCTTTATAGAAAGGATAAAGAGGCTGAGAAAGACATTAGAGAAATAACTCCCGTAAATAATATAAAATATCTTGGGGTAATTCTAACCAAACAAGTGAAAGACCTATATGACAATAACCAAGTCTCTCAAGAAAGAAATGGAAGAAGATCTCAGAAAATAGAGAGATCTCCCATGCTCATGGATTGGCAGAATTAATATAGTAAAAGTGGCTATCCTACCAAAGGCAATCTACAGATTCAATGCAGTCCCCCATCAAAATCCCAACGCAATTCTTCAAAGACATGGAAAGAGTAATTTTCAAATTCATCTGGAAAGGCAAAAAAAACCCAGAATAGGGAAAACAATTCTTTCTTATTTTTTTAAAGGGATTATTCTAAAAATGTACTTATTTATTTATTTATTTATTCATTTATTATTTATTTATTTATTTATTTATTTATTTATTTATTTATTTATTTTTATGTATGTAAGTACAAATTCAGACACACCAGAAGAGGGTACCAGATTCCATTATAGATGGTTGCAAGCCACCATGTGGTTACTGGGAATTGAACTCAGGACCTCTGAAAAAGAGTAGTCAGTTCTCTTAACCAACTGAGCCATCTCTCCAGGCTGGCAAAAACAATTCTTAACAATAAAGGAGTGGCTGGGGAATCATCATGCCTGACCTCAAGCTTTACTATAGAGCAATAGTGATAAAAACTGCATGGTACTGGTACAGAGACAGACATGTTGATCAATGGAATAGGATTGAAAACCCAGAAATAAAGCCACACTTAAAGACACTTGATCTTTGACAAAGAAGCCAAAGCTATATATAGTGGCTATTCCTGGTTGTCAACTTGACTATATCTGAAATGAATTACAATCTAGAATTAGAAGGCTCACCTGTGGCCTTAATCTGGAGACTGAGAGATACAAGTTTATGACCTGAATCTTGGCATGGAGATCTTGAGGTATAGTGGCTATGAATCCCAGAAGATTAAGATTGGAAGATCTACGAGTTCAAGCAAGGCCATCTGGGATTAAAGGTGTGGTGGCACACACCTTTAATCTGGGCCACACCTTTTGCTGAAGACCTATATAAGGACTTTGGAAGAAGGAAGGCTCCCTCTGCTTTGCCTGCTTGCCTTGTGAGACTGAGCAACTGCTGGATCCTTGGACTTCCATTCACAGCTGCTGCCAACCACTGTTGGGAGTTG